>JANITW010000007.1:7792908-7807808 GCA_027564335.1 Erythroxylum williamsii
TAATGAGATTATAATATTTTTATGAGCCCAAATTTTTAAATTTTCAAATTTCTCAACTAAATATTAAATACATGTTAAAACGTGATAATTACTTTCTATTATTTAAGAATAAAAATCAAAGTTCTGTATATTATAAAGTTTATTGAGTAACTCAAGGTCTTTTTAATTCAATATGTTTTATCTTAAATTAATGATTTTTATTTAATTAAATTTGTATGTTTTGGATAAGAGATACATGATCATATAAATTTAGAGGTAAGGTCAGGAATAATTCAAATTGAGTTATTTTATTAGTTGACTCAAGATTAACTTATTTTGAATGAGATGCAAAAAAAATTATTTGATAATTTCTCAATTTAATAATGATGGATATTATTTAGGATTATCAAAGTATTTTTTAACTAACCTTTCCATACATTATTTTTTATATAATTTAATCCCTTTATCATACAATGTTCAAATTAGACATAGAGCATGAAATTAATATCTACTCTATTTTGAGTCCAATCATATTAGTTCTTCACCATTAGCTATATTTAATTAGTGACATTTTTAAACTATTTGTAAAACGTTATTCTACCTTGGCTAAGGATTTTCCGAATCAATACTAATTAAAAACAACAAAATATTCTCCCTAATTACTTTAGGGTGATGAATTCTATATTGATCAATCAACTACCTTCATATAATTCATGTTATATTCAATGATTACCAACTAAACACCTATGATTAAATAAGTTATAAGTAGTATCAAAACATAGCAATCTCTATACAAAATAATTTTGGAGACTTCAAGTCAAACGATCACTTATACAGTCATCATAATAAGAGTTTTCATATACATATAAGTAATGTTCTAATTTGATTTTTTATATTATGTCAGTTCAGCGAATTTATTCTCTAACAAGCACCTACATGTTTATTTAAATATCTCCAAACTTTAACCTATGAGATTGACTACTTCCTTCATAAGGAAAAACATAACAAGTGATAGTCTTTTATGTTCTATTAATATCCAGTCCTAATAGAAAAATAAACAACATCAATTTAGGGCTAATACATAAATGCAATATAAATCTCATAACTATAATCTCATCGTAATTTCATTTTTCAACGTATAATTATCCATAGACTTTATCATATTTATCTAAACATGTACAAGATAAAAAATAAGTTTAAATAATCATCACTAAACTACAACCAATCTGATTGATTGTAGGGTATTAAAAACAAACTATTATTTTGAGGTTTCCTCGGTAAAGCATCATAAGTTTAGTTTCACATCATTCATATTAATTGCATAGAATCGCCAATTGAGAATCTTTAACTCTCTTTTTTTTCTTTTTTTGGGTGTAGATACACTCAAATTTTACTACGAGCATTTCTTAGCAAGGATTGAGCATTAAGATTTTCAATTAGTTTGTTCCTCTATTGGAGGATTTTCATTTGATTTCTTAAGCTTCAACGTCAAAGGTTAAAATTTGAAATCGGATAAATAAAAACTAAGGCCTCAAATTTTTTTTTTGTGGGAAATTGGAGAATTGCATTAATAAAACTCCTAGAAAAAGGATTAAAAGAATACAAGTGCCACCAGCATAACGTGGTATATCTAAATGAGAACTACCTGAGGAGATGGGCTAAACTTTGGAGTTCGAATGGCCTTTGCAACTCTGATACCGTAACTCAATAAGGTGTGCTTACAGTATTCTATATTCCGTACTTGGTGAGCTAATTAGAGGAAAGGAATAACTTTGCTTTAAACCATCGTATGAACTTCAATTCCATCGCTCCCTTTATGCCATTAGCATTGCTAATTAATCTCATTCCTTGTCAACCGAGGGTCCATGATGTGTTTCCGTCCACTGAAAGGAATGGAAGATCGTTGACACTTTGGAGAATTATGGAGTACTAGATTTCATTGTAAACTCCAAAAGTTACGGTATATACTGAGTCTTTACTCATTTGTTTTTTGTATAGAGGAGTTCATAGTTACCAGAATTTATTTACAGATTGAGATTTATGTAAACAAAGTATATACATTCCACTGGAAAGTCTTCCGATAGGGCCAACTTTTAGTACAGGCATTACTTATTATCTTATTCTCTTATCAAATTTTGTTATATCAAATAAAAATTAAATAAATGATAATATATTATCACAATATTAAACGTAAAACTACTTTTATTAAGCTATACATTTTTAACTTTTAGCAAATAGTGACGAGACATCCATCGTTATAAAAATGGAATATGGTCATTGATAAGTATATTTATTGACAAAAAAAATTTACATATTGTTAATAACATTGATGATGGGAATATTTTTTTTCATTAAAGACTTTTTTAGATTAATAAGAGATCAAATAGCTAATTGACTGGCGGGAAATTTTTTAACTTTTAATATTTTTTATTATTAAAATACATTTTAATGATTTTTTATTATTAAAATATTTAATAATCATGCAATGATTGATATATAATTCATAAAAAATAATAGAGTTAATATTGCAAGACGGAATACAATAATTTGCTTAAATCTTGATATATTTGATTCCTTCTTATTTTTTGATCTTGACTTGAATTTATTTGAATCTCTCTTAAGTTGTATATGTTCTATTCTTTCCTCATTTCTGTATTCTTTAATCTAAATAAAATCAGTCGACCCATTTGCTCACTTTACCTTCCTAATTATCTTGATCTTTCATATATTAACATACTAATATCACCATAGATAAAAATATACTAATAATATATTTTGTTATCGTAAAAAATATAGGTCAAAATCTTAATTAATCCAAAAATGACCTTTTTAATGATGATATTTTTAGTGATATTGTGAAAAATAAAAGACAACGAGAAAGCTCTCCCTTTGTTAAAGAAATTGCATGCACACTTTCTTTTTATTCATGTACGATAAATAATCACGTTTTTATAATGTGATTCTCTTCCCCTTTTTTTCAATATAAAAGGGCATATGATATAAATATATAATATTGAGAGGAAAAAATAAATAACTTTCCTCCCAACCTTTTTCAAAAATTCTTATCATATGGGTAAAGAGTATATATGTAGACTGCTTATCAAGTAAATAAATAATTTTTAAAAGAGTTTATATACTAATTTAAATATCAATATATTATATGTACACATAACAATGATTTATTTGTCTATATATATATGCCAAGTTAATATGCTCAAATGTTATCAATGTCAAAGATAGTGTATATCTCCTTTGATGCACCATTAATGATTATCTCATTTTCCTACCTGACTTGGTTTGACAATTTGTCTTTTGATACTAATTTCTTTACTTGGATTATGTAAAGGCTCTTGGTGATTTTCTTTTTAAAAATAATTATCATGATACCTTTTCTATTCCTTATTTGATACCAATAGATGTGATATCAAGTGTTAGTATTCATTTGATGTCACTTGATATTGACGTCTAATAAAAAGAAATCAATTTGTTCTTGGCTCCTTAAATATTAGTACTTAAACCTTTTTCAATATATATCCTTTTGGCTTTACCCAACAAACGTTGTTTTAAAAGGTAATTTCTTTGTACATTTTCATAATCAATACAAAATTATCATATTGCTTGACGATAATTGATGAAAGTGTTATAACCATATGAGAAAGACATATAAAAATATAGCTTATATGCATTTTTAGTTCTTAGTGGATGATATAGGTGATATATCATTCTCTATAAGTATGTGAGAAATTAGGAGCTCTCGTTGTGTGAAAGTGAGGCCTAAAAAATGATTTAGCAATATATTGTTGATCAAGTTTTATCTAATATAAAACCCTTAATATCTACAAGTATATGGATCATAACTTGTAGTATTAAAGGTGTCGATCCTATAAGGAAATAGTTAAAAATAAGTGAACCTAATTTTATTTAAGGATGTGAAATTTGATTTGGATGAAAATATAATATAAAATTAAAAAATCAAATAAAATTGTCCACTTACTTAACCACTTAATAGTTGAGCTGTCACAATAAAACAAAGATGATCAAGTATGAAAGACTAGGATTTGTTCTATCACCATTTTGCTCCCTTAACTATTTTTTATTCGATTGGGTGTCGATCCTAGATTTTCGAAGTTTTTGATTATTCTCCCTCAAATCCTAATCATTTAATCCTCATTAATTATCCCTAATTGATTACAAAATTCCAAATTTATAATCTCTCAATTCACAAAAATAGCCTAACGTTTTAAACTAGTTCTTAAGTGATTTATCGGATAATCAAGTTTTCACACAAGATCTCTCTATGATTATCAATTTAATATTTGTGTGACTTGTTAGGTTTTTAACTCTCGTTACCTAATGTAATTGGATTACTCTTGATTTATTTTCAAAGTATAAGTAAATACAGATATCATAACACCTAAAACACCGCTTTGAAATAAAAATGATCAAGTAATAAAATGAGTCAAGAACAAATCCTAATCTAAAATTAAAACATAAGAATCATGTATAGAATCTTCAATCTCAGTTCATACATCAAGCTTAAAGAAAATAAACAAAGGAAGAAGAAAGAATTGGAGTTAGAAAGGTCTGGAAAATGCTAGAACAATTAATGCTCCCAATGCTCCCTTCTTGATCTTCCTTGCTTTTTCCTTAATTTGGTAAGATGGAGGTTGATGTTTTTGGGTCTCTTTATGTTCATTTATAGTAAATGTGTGACTTAGGGTTAAGTTTAGGGCTTAGCCGTGTCCCTTTATCCCAAAAACACCCCCAAAACAACAAAATAGATGAAAAATCCTATGTTTGGTGAGTGTCTGTCACGATCGTGACACTAGGGAAGAGTCTTCTATCATGACCATGACACTCTCTGCACGATCGTGACCATGCCTTTTAACATAAGCATGTTCCAACTTCCTTCAATCTTCAATTTCCTAGTTTATATCACTAACAAACACATCAAACACCCTTTAAAACATAAAATTATGATCCAATGGTTGCTCTAAACCAAAAAAACACTTAAAATGCATACAATCATTAACAATAACAAAATTCTAACCTTCTATACATGATAATCATCTAATAAACACTTAAAAACACATTTAAACATCTATGAAAAAACTAGTATAATTTACACCTATTATATGTGGCCTATGGAAATTTTAAACAATTTTCATATTTTTTTTGTTTCTCATAGGGCTAAGATGATAATAAGCTTATGTCTACTATTTTCTTTTTTTGATAAAGAGGAATATATGAATGAGAAATATTTCATACTATTTTAGTATAGATTCGCATGAATATTATACCTAGTTTTCTTTCTTTTTTCTCATTTTGAACAATGTCAACCATACATAAATTCTTGGAATTTCCTTTCAGTTTGAGACCTCAAACATCATGAATGGGAATTAAATTTTTTATTTTTAGAATTGAATACCATATGATCTTATGATGACTTAGGCAATGGCTTATCAATATAAATATGAATTCTATCCATAAAAATTGTCTTGTATTGTGTGTTGCACTTCCATACGTATACCCAATCCCATTCCTATCATTTGATATCTTTTGGGCTCTAAAAAATTTATTCAATTTTTCACTCCTTAAAGTGAACTTAGACAGTGACTCTTTTAATAATATTGATCTCCTTTTTTAATGTTTCATTCTCATGCAACAAATCATACTTATTACTTTTATAAACAATGACACTAATAGGATTTGCCTTGTCATGCATATCAAATTTTAATTTATCATTCTAAATCATGCATGCATTCTTTAGGCATTCAAATAGCTCATCACATGATCATTTTCACCACAAGAATTTAAGGAAAAAGGGTACCCTATCATTATTAACTATAAAACACATACTTTCCACCATATTTTTAGATTCCTCACTTTCCAAAGTAATAATGATATCTCTAGTGTCCTTGATTGCTTTCTTCTTCTTCTTCTTCTTCTCCTTCTTCTTCTTTAGTTCTTGTCCCTCTTCTCCTTTAAGAACTTATTGAAGTTCTTTGTGATTGACTTTATATCACCCTCATAATTCTAACTTTTAAACGTCTCTTTTTCATCAAATTTGTCATCATTGAAAACTTTAAACACCATAACTCTTATTATTAAAGTTGGTCCCTCTTTTCTACATCGATTTTTATAACTAGCTCTTCTATTATCAAGTCATTCAAATCTTTGATTTCTTTTATGGTCATCACATTTTCCTCCTAAAACATTGGTAAAGAGTTAAACCAACATTACCACCAATTCATAATTAATGTATCTTACTAAGACAATTAAGTTCATTGAATGATAATATAATTGAAGTTAGCATACATGTTAGAAATTGATTCAGTAGTTTCCATATAACTCAATTCTTATAAAAATTGGGTTTTAAGCCTATAATTAAATATTAGGTTTACACTAATTAATTGCTAATTAGAAATCCAAAATGAACATTTAATATTGGGCTAGATTTTGGTTTGATTTGATTAATTAGATTAATTAAATTGAAACATTATTTGTAAAGACAAAAGGAGGGCAAGACTGAAATCTACAATAATGTAGGATTTGGTTTTATATAGCTAAATGGATAGCTAAATCTTTAGCATTGAATTGCTAAATATAAGGTGGGTTATTATTGTGCTTCATCATCATTAAATGGTTTAATGGTGTCATCATTAAATGGTTTAATGGTTTTATCATTAAATGGTTTAATTGTTGTCATTGAATGTTGGCGTGTAGAATAATATATAAACCTTTTAGCATTCTTTTGATTAATGGAGGTAGTGCATTTGTTGCTCTCTCCCCCTTCTTTCATCATTTAACCAAAAAAGAGAGTCTCTTATTTTTGGTTTTTGTCTTTTCATCTAGCCATATTAAATAAATAAGAATGTCTCATTTATTGGCCTCTTTTTCATTTTGATTAAAAGAATGAAGTGGTGCATTGGTTGCCCCCCCTCTAATGAAGTGGTGCATTGGTTGCTCCCCCTCTCCTTCTTACTTTCATGAGCTAGCCGAAATTAGGAATGAGAGTGTGTCATTTTTGTTCTTTCAACTAGTTGATCATAAAAGAAAAACCTCTACAATATTTCTTCTCCTTTCCGACCAAAGGATCTTGTTAACTAAGTTGTCCAAGGAGAAGTGATAGATCGGATTGGTTGAGGATACAACAGCAAGGAATTAAAGATGTAGCAAAGGAGTCGGTAAACTTTTGATCTTATTTTTATGTTATTTATTTTCCTAATATTGTATCATGTATGGATTAAAACATGTTGATTTGGTTATCATGCTTCTACTGCATTTTGATTTCAAAAAAAGTTTTTGAAATCTACCATTTATCCGTTCAGACAAATCTAGTATGCTATTTTTTTTATCCAACAATTGGTATCAGAACTATGTTTATTATGCATGATTCTATTCCTATATGCTGCATAGGTTGGCAATTATATTTATGTATGTTGCATATTTTTATGTGATAGAAATATAAATGGTGTATGTTTTGCTCTTTTTGTTGTCTATAGAATATAAATTTGCCTTGTAATTTTTCTTCGTTTGGTCTATACAAGGAGGGTGGCCTTTTATCGCCATGTTTTCTCCTTGTCTTCATTTTTCTATTTTCTTTGATTTTATAATGTATAAATTTCTTTAATGTTGAAGATGAAGCAGCCATGGATCGAAGAAAAGAATAGGCAATGGCTTTGGTTTATGATTTAGTGTAATGGCAAATTCGTTTTTATAAGTTTTTCAAGTGCTAGAATTTTGTGTTTCTCTTGACGAATTCGGTTTTATGAGTTTTTCAAGTGCTAGAATTTTGTGATTCTCTTGACAAATTCGATTTTGTGAGTTTTATAAGTGCTAGATTTTTTGTTTTACAATTGACAAAATTCGGTTTTATGAAAAACAAAAAGTGTTGTAAAAGAAATGTCGTTACACTTTTTTACTGAATAGGCTGGTCATGTAAACATAAAGTTTGAAGCGGAAGATCCAAGTCTAAGCAATTTTTTATGGGCCAAAGAGCTTGTAATTATTTATGTTCTAGGATGGACAATCAAAAGTAGCTTTATATCTTATAAGATGAATGGATGGATGGAATGCTAATAATATGTGATATTATGTCAAAATATGCCATTTAGAATTATTGCCAACCCTAGGCTTTGCCATCCATTCATTATGTATGAGATATATAATGAAACAATATAGGATGGTTAATAAATTGCATATAGACAAGATGGTATTTATTAAAACTTAAAGACCAAAAAGATTGAGTGGGAGAGGATGCTCGTGTGAGAGTCCACGGTCTCCATGTAATGGCCTGTTTGCATTTGGTGAAGTATTACTCCCCATCGAAGAACATGAATTCTTGATCTTGCATAGTTTGGGTCTTTTAAAGGATAAGTCAACTCATTAGTAGCAAATGTGACCTCTCACTGAGGCATGGTTGGCAAGTACCTTTACCCATCACGAGCATGCAGAAAGACTTGTAAGTATCTACACTTTACACTTATATTCTGATTTTTTTATTTTGATGTATTTCAATTTAATTTGATGTGTGAATTTTGGAATGAAAATATATGTATTATTGAGAATGATAATTTTATAAATGTTTGATGCTTATTGAGTTATTTTATTTGCTTAATGGGGGGTAAATACCATAAAAATAGAGGAAATTCTGTCGAAATTTTTATAAATTATAGTTCACTTATAAAATTTTATTCTGATGCAGGAAAAGTCTATAGACAAGAAGCCTACACCTCGTCATCTCTTTTTGCATACTCACACTGAGAAACATGACGGTGTTGCTTTCGTTAGTATCAAATATAAAGAACTAAATGTATGTGACATTTATGATTTAATATTAATGCTTAATAATTATCACTTAGTAATATAAACATTGCCTTTTAATAGGACCAAATATAAGAAGTCATTCAATGACAATCTTTGCAGTCTGAAGATGCTGATGAGAGTTAAACATATCTTCATGAAGTAGGTGGTAGGGATTGTCGTGGAAGGATCTTTGACTTAGGTTCATTTGTGAACACATGTTATTTGCAATTCTTCACATCTAGTACAACAATATCTAGTAGGCATTCTACATCCAATGAAGTACATGAGCTTCGAAGCATAGTACAGGCACTAGCAACTCAGCTGCAACAGCAATGGAGTACATAGTCCAGCTACATAATGAGATGGATGAGTTGAAGGGAAAGTTAGCACCTTATCACAACATTCAGAGCTTGCACATTCACCAAATGAATTGCATAGTTGTAGTCATTTTGTATGAATTAAATACTTATTGTTGTAAATAATATTTTATTATTATCAATTAAGATAGTTTTTACTTTATATCATCAATCAACTTTCTGTTATAACAAATCAAAATATTATCAATAGATAACTGATAACTGTATAAATTATGCATCAATCATAAGATTATCGAATAAAATTAAATGAAAGGAAAATATTAAAAAATAATATCAATAAATTTATCGACGAAAAAACAAAATATGTCGGTAAAATGCGGTGAATTTACCGACAAATGACCAAAAGCTGTCAGTAAAAAGTTGAATTTACCGACGGACAATTAACATCCATCAGTAAAATTATTCGTGAATTTATTAATAGATTTGGTAAATCCGTCAGTAATGTTACCTACAGAGGAGCCTTGTTTGTTGCTACATTTATCGACCAAAACAAACCTTTTGCCACTAAATTTACAAACAGCACAAAAATTACAGTCGCTAGAAAATGTTCATCGGTAATTTAGCGACAAAAAGTTTGTAATCCGTAATCAATTATTACCTACGGTCATTTCTTCGATTACTTATTTCATCAATGAATCCCATCACCAACTTAACTTACCAATAGAAAACCTTCACATTATGTCGGTAATTTACATCACTAAATCCCATTTTTCTTGTAGTGATGTAAAAAACTGAGAAAATGTAAAGTCATGATATTGAAGTGTTTGTTAGGTACACGGTCACTCATACGTATGTGCGACTGAACACATATAGTCTAGAAACCCTAGTTTCACAATATAAAATGTAATTTTGAAAAGGAGATGAGGAATAAGTGACTAAAGTAAGAAGTTAAAGTAGGAGACAATATTTTGAACCTAAGATGACGAAAACACAAAGATTATTTTAAGAAATTCATTAAATAGCAATCTTTCACCAAGGATTCAAAGGGATTTCATTAGCAATATGGAGGATATACAAACAGATGGATTGTTTTCATTTTGATTATTCTTTTAAACTTTTGATGTTTGGTTCGTTTGTTTAGTACCTAGCTAGGACAAACCCTAAGTTAGGATGGATGCTATGATATGATCCTTTACATAATGTAATTTGACTGATTCTATTCTTGAATTAATATGTTTGAGATATTAGTTTAACATTTGATTTCATATGATTGAGATTGCGATTGAGAAATCCTCTTATATGAATAGATATACTATAATTGAAAGGAGTTACATGCAAACCTAAATATTGGTCGACATAAATCCTCTAGATTAAGGTCAAAACTAACAGAGAAATCACGAATTAGAATAATGTGATCTTAGGGGTTTTAACTAAAAAAAGGCTTTAGTTAATCAATTGAAGATTAGTTGTTAATAATCTTGAAAAAGATATTAACATAATACAGGAGTTTCCATGGTCCAATGATCAATAATTGAATTGCATGATAAAGTGTTAATATTTGAGATAGTACTTGAGATATCTTGGGGGATTTATTACTTAGGTACTAGTGATTTGATATTGGATTAATATTTGTGTTATATTCGTCTTGATTCATTATTATGTTAAGCTTTAGTTTATTTTAGTTTTTAATTAAATCATCATCTTAAGATTCAAATTTACATCAATCATGTTCCAATAAGGAACAATTAGTTTCTCCTTGCGCGACCAATATGCCCCTTGTTCACCAACATAATGCTAATATAATTTTGTGTTTAGTCACATTTTAGTAGTGATAATTTACACAAAAGTTCTAGAATGTAATGTACCCAGCTTGTGTAAAGAAAATTCTATAACCAAGTGATCAATGATTTGGGAAAAGACCTTATCATTATTACCTCTAACTACAAGGTTGTCCACATACACAAGAATATAAAGTTGAGTAGCACCAGCATTGTAAATAAATAGAGAGGAGTCAGTGTGTGAACCAGTAAAGCCAATGGATTGAAGAAAGGAGCTAAGTCTGAAGAACCATGCATGAGGAGTCTGTTTAAGGCCATAAAGAGACTTGTGAAGCTTGCAAACATGATTTGGCTTTGCTGGATCAACAAAGCCCTAAGGTTGGTGCATGAAAACCTCTTCAGTCAAGTTCCCATTCAAGAAGGCCTTCGATATATCTAATTGTTCCATAGTCTAGCCACAAGATACTGCAATGGCAAGAACTGTTCTGATGGTTATTACCTTGATCAATAGGCTAAACATCTCGTAGTAGCCAACCCTGGCTTGTTGGTTATACCCTTTAGTCCCCCATCTTGCTTTATAGCACTCCACACTACCATCATGACACCTTTTTATTTTGAACAATGCAATCAATAACGTTTGTAGTAGGTGGTTTGGGGACTAAAGACCAGGTCCCATAGTGTTGGAGGGCTGAAATTTTAGCTTGCATGGCATCTCACTAGATAGCACACTTAATTGCTTTAGAACAATAGGAGGGTTCAATCTGCAAATAGTCAAATGGTGCAGCAGTGTTGGTAGAAACAGAATGTACTTGAATCTTCTTTTTGATCATAACACGCTCTCTGACATTTATGGAACTTTCTCGTAGTTCCATGAGATGTTGTATGTGCTAGACTTGGTTAGAGGAGGATGTTGGAATGACAGTGGTAGGAGGTGGTTCAATAACAGAGGCAGTAATATGTTCTAGAGGTGGGACATTGGTAGATTCAAAAAAAACTCCTAAAGGAATGTCTACTGCCATTGGAACTATGTGTTGCATAACAAGCCATGGTTTATCACCAGATTCATGTGGAATGTCAGAATATTTGTTAAGGATTAAAGGACCAAACTCTTTGTATGGAAAATAATGCTCATCGAATTTAATATGTCTAGCAGTGATAATTTTTCTAGTAGTAGTGTTGAGGCAAAGACAACGAAGATGATGATCTGAGTACCCTAAAAACACACACTTTTGGGTTTTGAAATTGAATTTATTGGTATTATAAGCTCGCAATAGTGGATATATTGCACAACCAAATACACGCAAAAACAAAAACTCTGGTTGCCTTCCATATAAATAACTAAAGGGACTATGAACAGCCTGGTTTCCATCTGGCATCCGATTAATCAGGTAGGTAGCAGTGAGCATTGCAAAGTGTCAAAACCGTTTAGGAACACTAGAATGAGCTAGGAGTGTGAGACAAGTATCAACAACATGATGTATTTTTCTTTTAGCCATGCTATTATGCTCATGTGTGTGTAGACAAGAAATTCTATGATGTATCCCATGATCTTTCAGATAGGAACTTACATTTCAAAACACCCCACCCAGGTCAAATTGAAGCATCTTTAAAGGCCTAGAAAATTGTCGCTCCACCAATTTATGAAATGGAATAAAAACTGTATACACATCACTTTTGTTCTTAAGAACATATAACCACATGAATTTTGTAAAATCATCAATAAAAAAAAAATACTTGTGTCCAGTAGAAGCAAGAACAGGAGCAAAGCCCCAAACATTAGCACGAACAAGATCCAATGGTTCATGTGAACTAGAACCTGTGTTACCTAATGACAGTCTATGTAGTTTGCCAAGAAAGCATGATTCACACTCTCCATTAGGTGCATTTATTGAACTACTACATGGTAGATGAAAATTTTTAATAACCTTCAAAATCGCAACAAAATTCAAATGTCCCATCTTAGCATGCCAATCTTGAACGACAACTTTCTTGGTGGCATTGGTTTAAATTCGACCCTGAAGCTTATGCAACACAGTTCTAGGGAGCTTGTAAATGCCTCCTTCAGTTGGACCCTGAAACAGGGTTTCATGTGTGTTCTCGTCCTTTACCACAAAGTAAGACCCATGAAACTCAAAGTAGCAATTATTAGTATTGGCAAATTTCTGTACTAAGAGTAATTGAGATTCTGTGGAGGGAACTAAAAAAACGTCATCCAGTTTGAATTGTCTATGACCAAATTTAATAAAACTTTTGCCACTTCTAGATATAGGAATGACATTACCATTACCAACGATAACCTTCTTACCTCCATGATACTCATTTGAAATGGACAGACTCGCTATGTCAAAAGTCATGTGATGTGTTGCAACTGTATCAGGAAACCAATCACCCTAAGATGAAGATCCAACTTGAACAGATTAGGCACCATGTTGAATAATACTCATATTTGCCTTGGGGAGTTCAAAATTCCTGTCAAATCGTTTTCGACAACTGGCTACTCTATGGTTGGTGTAATTGGAGATTTGGTATCTTGGTTTCCAACTCTTTTTCTAAAATTGATTTTTGAAATTATTGCCTCCATCATTGGTGTATGTTCGGTCTCCAGAGAATTGTTTAGCAGAATTATTATTTCCAGTAATGGACCTGTTATGTTCCTGATTGTGAGAGGGATTAGTCCTACTAATAGTGGCCAGAGGAGATAGGGATGTCCTGGAGGTTTCAACCAGTGTTTCATGTGCTAATAAATGACTTGATAAGTCAAGAAAGTCAAAGGAATCTTCCCTGGATTGAAGAGTGGCAATCATAGGGTGATATTCACTACCTAGCAGTCTGAAGATGTTTGAGCAAAAAATCTTTATAGCTCATTGGTTTGCCAATGGCAGCGAGTTCATCAGAGAAAAACTCTTCATTGCTCATTGGTTTACCAATAGCAGCGAGTTCATCGGAGATCATCTTAGCCTTGTGAAGAAACTCTGTCATGGTCTTGTCACCTTTCTTGAGTTCCTGCAAATGCATACACAGTTGGATCTGCTTCCCATTCGAGACGGGCCCAAAGGTCTTGAACAATGCTTTCCAAACATCATATGATGTCATTAAACTACGACATATGGAAAAACCTCTTCACTTAATGAAGAGAGCAACCAACTCAGAAGAAGTTGGTCATGTTGAAACCAGATTTGAAAATCTGAATTAGACTCTAATTGTTTGACGTCAAGATTGAGAATGCATACTGGAGGCGTTGGGGTGCCATCAATATGGTTTTTTAATTGGTAGCAATTGAGAATGGGGATGAATTGGGGCTGCCAAACCAAATAATTTTTGGCAGTCAGCTTGTCTAAATGAGTTTTGTGCTTGAGGAATAATAGGATTCGGTTTCAAGGAGATTAGGTAAGAAGTTTGAGTTGTGGCTTTTGAAGCCTAAGATTGTGGGGTTGTTGATGGTGAGACCATCATAAGGCTCTAATACCAAGTTTGTAAAGGTAGAACTTAAAGGAGAATAAGTTTGGGAGAGAAAAAGCTATTTTCTGTATTCATTAACAAGTGTATATATATACAATACAATGATATGATAGTAACAAAGTTATGTCAAGGTTGTTACAATAGAATATCAAAACAAGATAAAATTATCTCAAGGTTGTTACAACAGAATATCAAAAAGATAAGCTTAACTAACTGATAAGTTGGACCCTATTTTCGAAGTCCAATATTCATAATCGAAAGACATGGAGGACTCAAACAATGTTGGACCCCAATTCTGAAGTCCAACATTCGGAATCGAAAGACATGGAGGACTCATCACCCAACTTAGAGATCAAAACAATTGGGAAAGTTCCAATTGGAAGTTCAGATCAGTTACTACGGTACATTTATTCCTCGTGGTCTTAAGCTCCTAAATCTCCAAAATCATTCGTTCAGGCTTAGTGATTTAACGACTGATTGAACCCAAGTTTATCTTATTAATTGGCTACACTTTTACTGTTCTTAATGTACTTTTTGACTCTTAATTTGTGACTTTGTG
>JANITW010000007.1:7826555-7837058 GCA_027564335.1 Erythroxylum williamsii
ACTCGTGTGCTATATCTAATCTAATTAGGGTTTTTTTTTTCTTTTTTATTTAATTTTAAAAATTACTATTAAATTTCAAAAATCCATGCTTAATCTAAATAAAATGAAGAAATTATCTACATGGTAATTGTGATATTAAGAGAAATGGTATAAATGACCATTTCACTTTCACATTTGCTTTCCACTTCCTTTTGTATCAATTTTTATTTTCTTATATCAGAAAATTTTCGATTCAAATTCAAATCCAAGAATCCTTCATAAATTCATAGTCAATAGTTATAGCTATAAATGACCTAGTTTGTTTTCCTCATTTGATTACCATTACAAATAAAACGCCAGCGATGATCAAATCACAGGTCTACTAGTCAAAGCATAACACGCTTCTTACTTAATAAGACAACCAACAATAACAAAGGTTGAAAAGGCACAAAATGACCAATAAAAGCAAACGAAAGGAAACTATATTTTAAATGCTTCCCCCCATCCCTCCGGTTCTCGATATTGTCATCAAAACAAAGTAGATCTAGATTGGGCAAAAGCAAGAAAGGAAAAATAGACAATCTAGGAATAAAAAAGGTAAAATAAACCAACCAACAAGGAAACAAAGAAAAATGGTACTAAAATCTTAAAAGACCCACTAAGACAGAAACCCTAAATCCAATTCCTTTGGCATTAATATCTATCAAGGCTAAACCCCTAGGAACACATCCATGTAACAGTATTGGTTCTGAAGTGCCCTACCCTGCCACCTCACATCCTGTCAAGAGTAGTCGCAAAATTATTCCTCCAACCTCAGACCAAAAATCACCGAGGCCCCAAAGCAGCAAGACAGTGCCATAAGGCAGTCCAAGGCTCAAGGATGATTGTCAGAACTTAGTCCTGTCCTCTACTAACGCCCAATGACTCGATTAGAACTCGTTACACCCTCCAAGGCCAAGGACCGCAATGCCTTCTATAAACTAGCAACCATTAGCCATACCATTTGCTACAGTCCTTTTATCAGAAGTAACCGGCTTACTGGCCTTGTCATCACCAGCTTTTGCAATTGATCCATTCTCTAAATGCTTCAGGTCCCCATTGGGCTGGACTAGAGAAGTAGGGGCCTTAATAACATCAGATACAGACTCTAATGTCTTGTGTGATGCTCCCATGTCCTTCTCATTGCCAGGCTTCCCTTCTAATACCTGCAGCCGTATACAGTAGAAAAATAAAAGATCAAAGCTCAACTCTTATGTTAAAATGAACTCATAAATATTACAGAGTACAGAAATTATAAGATCATTTTTTTACATGCAACTATTATGACCAACTTTTGGAAACAATAAAGCAAAATAAATTATAACAGAGCATGCAAAAAGACAGCAAAACGAGTCTTACCTGTGTCAGGAACTGCTGTTGTTTAGCTTTCTTCTCCCTAATTATTTTCTCTCGTTTCTCATAAAAGCCAAAATCATCCAAAATGCTTGTTTTGCTGGAATGATTCTTGAATATATTCACCATTTTAAGGCCCTGCTCTAACTTAACCTGCAAAATCCCATAGTCAATTGCTGTTTAAGGAACAGGCAAGCAGCTTTGTCATAAAAGTATAGAAAGGAACTTGCCAAGTCCATTTACCTCTTGTGTGTCCCTGCTGTTGGTCACAGGCTTGTTCTCGTTGTTCTCAAGTATAATGTGCTTCAACAAACTGTTCGGTATATCCTTCACAATGTGCCATTTTACAGAGAAGCACCCAGTCCACTTGTCCTGTTGCCAGTGCTCAACATTTTTGTTAAAATCAACTGGACCCACCATCTCTGCAAGGCCAACAAATTGGCCACTGGTATTGACCTGGAAGGAAATAGACAATTTAAAACAAAAGCAAATTGAACTCAACAAATGATACTTAAAATAAACAAGAATAAAGCAAGTGCAATTATATGCTCACCGAGAAAAATAGAAATACAGGGCAGCCATCAGATTTCTGCTGGCCCTCCTGATATGCGGCGTCAAGCTTCTTGTTGCCATTTGGTGTGCTAGCCCAAACATTATACTTGATGCTTTTATGGACATCATCCTCGCTATAAGATTTTATGATGAAAAATTTTGCATCTTGGTAATCCTCACGAAGATCAGCTTTATTATACTGTTCCTTATTTGGAGCACCAGACATAATATCTTTCTCATCACCAATGGTTTCACTTGAAGGCAGATTCTGTCCTTTGACTGCTATTGAAACTGGTGTGAAATCCTTATGGTTCTTAAAACTCTTAGCCCTAGGACCTCTATTCAGCTCATTCAGGCCATCAACATTCTCATTGCGGTAACCAAAATAACCATAGCCTCGCCCTCGGGGTTTATATTTGTTGTCAACAGCCAACCAACCATGTGCATTTACTCTCGAGTCATAACCACCAGATCCAAAACCCATACCAGATCTAAAGGTGCTCCCGTACTGACCATAAAACTTATTTGGGTATATCCTGTTTATGAACCCGTGAGTTGATCCGATGCCAGATATTTGACCAGGGTGCTGCAAGCCCTAGGGAGTTAAATAATGAAGTTACAACAATTGATAAGTCAGATAATTGTGCAGCTAAAAGATGTTGGAGCAAAATGTAGAAAATTTTTCTTTAAAATGCTAGATCAAGAATAGGGGAAGCTTACCATGTAATTAGAGTTCTGCCTGAAATTGTTACTCCTTGAAGATGGAACATTGTTACCCTTTGAAAAGGAAGAAGTGATTCCACTACTTCTATACTGTCCACCATAGCCAAATCTTGGATCCTGATAACCAGATGCAGGAAACGTATTGCTTCCATATGTATTTTTCACATTAACCGATGAATTCTGATATGTTGGTTTATACGGAGTTGATGCGTTGTTTCCCTTGACTCCACCATTAACTACACTGCCAGAATTCACTTTAGCTGCTTCCACAGGTAAAGATTTTTGTTCAATACCAGTGGAGGTGGACAGCTCCCCTTGCGAAGAAGCTACTTGACTAGGAGTGAAAGGCTCACTAGTAGGAGTCAATGGCTGGAAGTATGGAGGATACTGGTAGTGCTGAGGCCCATACAGCTGACCATCATTTCCAAGAGTTGGAACCGGTGAAGGTGCTGGTGAATATGGGCCATATGGAGCATAGCTGTAACCATTGTGATATATAACAGACCCACTGTCACCATAAACCCCCTGTAAATTTAAAAAAATATATAACATTAGCATCAAGAGAAAAAAAAAGGCACATGAGGATAAAGGCGAAGAGTAGTCTAAAGAATGGAACTTTCAAAAATAATTGTGGAAGTAATTATCTGGTAAGAACCAAAACTTACTGATGACATATCAACACCATCTGCATTTGTATAACTTGAGAAATCATTCCATTCATTTCCTGATCCATTAAAACCTAGAAGAAATCAAGCAGAAAGATAAGGCCGATTATAAATTAACAAAACAGGAATTTCACAAACAGTCAAATTCCCAGAATCTGATAAATCTATTGAAAATATATTTAAAAGATCTAACATACGATCTAAATAACAAATCTTACTTCCATAATAAATGGCAGCCGAAGGATAGCCATTGGGAAGATAATACGTAGCTGGATCCATTATATCTGGTAGAAACGGGGTCACCGACCTCTCGGAAGACTGTATCTGACCATTAGTCGAAATCCCCGAATCAACAGCTCCATATTGATACACAGAAGTCTGCAAAAGGATTGGAATTAATGTTCAAACTGAGCCAAAAGATTACAGTCAAATCTTCAAGTTTTCACCGAAAACAAAATCCACAACCAAAGTTCTTACTACCTTCTTAGTAGGCTCGGGAATTTCTAAAGTCTTTGATTGAGATTCCAAAGATAAGTTCTGTAACAAATCTGCAGCTTCTATTGAGAGATAGAAGTTAAGGAAATACCTAAGATTGCGGATTGACCATAAAGATAGATTAAATAGACTAGTCAGTATAGTACTCAGAAAGCACATCTAAAGCGGCAAAAATTGAACATATGAAACAAGTTAGTCAACAAAAGTCAATAGCAACATAACGGCATCTAAATTTACCAAAATATTACATCAAAGACGAAAAACTGCAAGGAGGCGGAAAGAACACGAACCCACATCACAAACAAATCAGAAACAAAACCCTAACAAGCTACAAAACAGATCTTGTCCAAGAATAGAAATCAACCAACAAAAGACCCCATAAACAAGAACCAACCGGACCCAACAGAGACAGATCAAATAAGAAAGGAAAAGAGAACGTGCATAATGAAGCAAACCCAGATCAAGAAATAAAAAAGAGGATACGATCAGAAGGAGGAGCAACGGTGGCCATGAATGGATTTGAAGAAGATCTAGAGGGTATATAGATCTAAACCCTAAATCAACCAAAGGAAATAGGGAATTAGACGGGAGGGGTTTTGGGAGGTGACAGCCGCCAAGGGTTTGGGGGTTGGGGTTTCAAACGAAAGAGAGAGGGTTTTGTTGGCTACTATGTCCTTCAAATACCCCCACACGCACACTCCACTTTGTTCCCAAAAATGAAAAACTTAATAATTAAGAATTTAAAAATCACACGACTCCTAAAGTCAATAGTCCGAAATTGATGTAAAAGTTAAAACTTGAAACAAAATTTCGATTTCGCTCTCATTAAAATATCCTTTCTATTTATACTTCTTTGTGTAATCTTACTCAAATTATGTTTCCAAGTACAATTAAAAACGAATTGATGTAGTTCAGCCTATCTATTAATTATATGAATCAAAGTTTATTTGAAAATATTATTGATTAACTAATTATTATATCATAAGAATCTCTAAATAAATAATTGTGATTAATTGAAGAATGAAAATAAATAAATAGATCTAAATAACAAAACTAGGCAATAATCAAGAAATAAATCACTATATGAATAAACTAAATTTAGATAAGGTTTTTCATAAGACTTAATATATTCAATTTCACTTCAACCTAATGAATAATTCTAATTTTTTGACTAATAAAAATTCTTAATTTAGATTATATTCTCCCTTGCGATATATAATTCATATTCTTAAATTATTCAACCAAAATATCGTTCAAATCAAGACAACCTAATGTTTTATAAACTCCCTTGCTAGGTTTTTCCTTAACCTAAGAAGATCATTCACTTTCATTCCTTCAATCCAATTAGTTATAAAAATTTGGATAAATCATAAGAAAACAAGATATTCATTAAATCAAAGAGATAATCAAAACAAAATTACATCTTAGGGTCTATTATACCTAAATATATAGCCTAATTTATTTTGTAATCAAATAAAGAAAAACAATTAAGAAAGAATAAAAAAGATAAGGAGATCAGTTTTCTTTAATCTTGAACAATGTGTAGAACAGCTTGCAATTGATTTCCAACTATTTTTCACTATTTCTTTACCAAAAAAAATCCCTTTTTTCTCTCTCAAAATATGAAACCCTAGTTTTTTAATAAGTTACACGACTATAATAAGGATTCATACAACGAACTATCTTGTGCTTATAATTCTCTAAAAATCGTTAACACTAACATGAGACCTACACAAGGACATATAAGGTATTATGTTTCATGCTCTAAAGAGTAACACGAGGGTGTGTAAGGTAGCGAAGGAGAAACAAAAGTGATCATAGTGTTCAAAGGTCTTGATAAGTGCTTAATAGTTCATATTTTTATATTTATATTTAATGCAATTCATTTGTTTATTTGAGTTTTTATAATTTCTGATACTTAACTCATTCATATTTTTTTTTTAATAATTCACTTACTTAGAGAAAAAGGGACGAATAGGAACAAGTTTGAGGTGATTTAGAGTAGTTTTAACTAAGTTATGAAGATGTTGGGAAACAACATGGGCACTAATATGTCTATATTGATGCTTATGTATGTCAACATGGCTATGTTTCATGCTAAATAAATGGTTTTAAAGTTTCTTAGAGTTACACTATCATTAACAAACCTGAGTTAGAGACCAACAAACCTATATTGATGCTTGTGTTCATTCAAATTTGAAGGTTTTGTACTTTTTAATCAACATAGCCATCAACATGGTCGTGTTGATGCTTGTGTACCATTTAGAACCCTAATTTTCAAATCATAAAAGGTAAAATTGAGATGAAAAACTAAGATGAGGCTTAGGAAAATTAATGGCCTATAATGACAAAGAGAATAAATAACAAGCAAGAAAGCACATTGAAAGTGGATTTCCATCGATCTAAAGTAGATTTCTTGAAGATTAGAAGGGATTTTATCATGTTTCTTTTAATTTTCTAGTTTTCCTTTAGTTTTGATGTTTCGTCTTCTATGATTAAGACCTAAACCTTTATTGGTACTTGGATTAGATGAACCACGGGATAGACCTTATAATGGTTTGGTTTAACTTAATTCATTCTTTAATTTCATTGATATTCATTTATGTGTTCTTTATTATTTTGGAATTGATGTTAATATCATGATAATTTATATATGATTTCCTGCTATTGAGATTGAGAAATCATTTGTATGAATAGATCTAGCATAATTGAAAGGATTTTCTTGCAAACTTAGAGATAAGGAGACATAAATCTTCCAAAGTAAGGTTAAACCTAATAGTGAAATTCATGAATCGGTTAATGTAATTTTAGGGTTTTTACTAGAAAGATATTTCAATTAGTCAACCTAGGATTGGATGTTAATGCTCTTGAGACAGATATTAGCATAGTTGAGGAATTTTCATAGTTTAATGAACTATAAATTAAATTAATTAGTAAAATCATGATTTCCCTCACTTAGAATATTAAAACTAACACTTTCCTTTAATAAGGTGAGAACCAAAGTCCTTTTAAAGTTAGGGTTATTGGACAAACCCAAGCCAACTTTACACGGATATGTTCGAACCATGAAAATAGGATTTTCATATTAATGGGTCGATTTTAACTAGAAGTGTTGGTTTGTTGAGCAAATCCAAGATCAATATGGATAGAGACGAAGTTGGGTAGTGTATATTAGATGTACACATGTCAAGAGATAATAGCCCAATGAGTGTGCACATATCAACAGTTAATAGAACTAGATTCAATAGTTACATTGGAGATGCAATTATGATCAATACCTAACGGTTGAACTAAGGTGGCTTATTGGGCAAACCCAAGGTTATTCTTAGGGATATTGGATATCGACCCACTAGAAGAATTTCTCTACGAGTTCTCTCAGATTTATATTGAGGGTTATGAATTCATGAAAAATAGTGGGAGTCATAATGCGTGTTATTAATCCTTATAGACATGCATTTAAGTATATTCTAATTTTTCTCTTTTTAACGAAAGGTTGCTATTGCTAAAGTAAACACCATGAGTACTAGTGTGAATTTAAGATCATTGATGGAAGCTAAAAAATTGACTGGACCAAACTTCCTTGACTGGCTCATGAACTTGAGAATAGTTCTCAAGTCTGAGAAGCTTGGTTATGTCTTGGAAGAACGACTTCCCGATCTCCCTGTTGTTGATGCTTTTGATGATAATCGGAGGGCATGTAGGAAGCATCTCAATGATAGCAATATGACTAGTTGTATTATCCTAGCCACTATGTCACTGAAGCTACAAAAGTAGCACGGGGCTATGGATGCTCATACCATAGTCTATCATCTTAGGGAGCTCTTTGATGAGCAAGCAAGGTCCAAAAGGTTCGATACATGTCAAAGATGGTTTCATGTACTTTATTACCTTTATCAATGATCATTATCGATATGGATATGTGTATCTTAAGAGATATATGTATGAAGCCTTTGAAAGGTTCAAAGAATTCAGAAATGAAGTTGAGAAACAACTTGGGAGAAGTATTAAATCACTTTGATCGGATCGAGGTAGTCAATACTTAAGCCAAGAGTTTTTGAATTATCTTAAGAATAATGGAATATTGTCCCAGTAGACTCCACCTTACACGCCACAACACAATGGTGTGGTTGAGAGGAGAAACCAAACCTTGTTAGACATGGTGAGGTTTATGATGGATTTAGTGAATTTACCAAAATCCTTTTGGAGGTATGCACTCGAAACTTCTGTTTATGTATTAAACAAAGTCTCATTCAAGTTAGTTGATGTTACTCCATATGAGATATGGACGAATAAGAAATCCTATCTTTCTTATATGAAATTTTGGGGTTGTCCTACTTATGTGAAGCAGATTCAGTCATATAAGCTTGAAGTTAAATATGACAAGTGTCTATTTGTAGGATATTCTAAGGAAACTATAAGATATTAGTTCTACCACGTTTTGGAATAAAAGGTGTTTGTTTGAAAACATGCTGTCTTTTCAGAGAAAGAGTTTCTTTTAAGAGAAGATAGTAAGAGCAAGATTGAACTTGTGGAAGTTCAAGATGCTCAAAAAGATGTAGATCAGCTACTTGGACCTGAGTTTATTCATGAAGATGAAAAAATAGTTTAATCTTCTGACACACAAGAAGTTCGTAGGTCAGGTAGGATACGTCATGTTCCTGAGAGATACAGATTTCTTATAAGTGAACTTAATGACGTATTGCTCATCGAAGATGATAAGCCTATTACCTATGAAGAGGTTCTGAAGAGTTCAAAATATGATAAACGGCTTCAAGCTATGAAATCTGAAATGGATTCCATGTATGAAAACCACGTATAGACTTTGGTAGACCCACCCAAAAGGACAAAACTCATAAGGTAAAAATGGGTTTTTAAAAAGAAAATTGACATGGAGGGTAATGTAGTTACCCATAAAGCTAGGCTTGTAGTTAAAGGTTATCATCAAAGGCAAGGTATTGACTATGATGAAATGTTTAGCCCAGTAGCTATGCTTAAATTCATTAGGATACTCTTAGTTATTGCCGCTCATTATGATTATGTCGCTCATTATGATTATGAGATATAGCAAATGAACATAAAGATAGCTTTCCTTAATGAAAACCTAACCGAGGATGTGTATATGACACAACCTGATTGTTTCATATCCATAAATGGAGAAAAGGTATGCAAGCTTTATAAATCTATTTATGGATTGAAGCAATAATCCAGAAGTTGGAATATCCGATTTGATGAGACAATCAAAGAGTTTGGTTTCTCACAAAATCTGAATGATTTGTCATTGTGTTCCTTGTACTCTACATATTGCTAATAGAAAAATGATGTCTCTATTTTACAATCAGTCAAAATTTAGTTCACTAAGAACTTCTCTATGAAAGACATTGGAGAAGCAACTTATATTTTAGGGATAAGGATCTATAGAGATAGATCTAAGAGGTTGCTTAGCTTTTCTCAATCTAGATACATAGATAAGATGTTAAAGAGATTTAGTATGGAATAATCTAAGAGTGGTTGTCTTCCTATGATACATGGGATTACACTCTCTAAACCTATGTGTCTAAAGACACAAGATGAGAGGACTCGCATGGGTTTGATTCCTTATACTTTAGCTATAGGATCAATCATGTACACTATGTTATATTCTAGACCTGATATATCATTAGTTTTAAGTGTTACAAGCAAATACTAGTTAGACCCTAGTGAGGGTCATTGGGTGGTTGTCAAGAATATCCTTAAGTACTTGAGAAGAACTAAAGATGTATTCTTAGTATATGAAGAAAGTGATCTTGTGGTAAGCGGGTATACTAATGCCAGTTTCCAATCTAATAGGGATGATTCCAAAAATCAGTCCAGATATGTATTCATACTGAGTGGTGGTGTAGTGAGTTGGAAAAGTTTCAAACAAGAGACAACTACAGATTCGATGACAGAGGTGGAGTACATTGTAGCTTCAGAAACGACAAAGGAAGTGGTTTAGATCAAAAAGTTCATTATGGAACTTAGTGTGGTTCCAAGAATCACTGACGTAGTTTAGTTGTATTGTGATAACAACAGAGCTACAGTGTAGGCAAAGGAACTGAGTTCTTATCAGAAGTCCAAACATGTACTCAAGCACTACCATTTGATTATAGAAATCATTGGTTGAAATGATGTCAAGATAAAGAGAATTCTCATCTATCAGAATATAGTTAGTCCATTGACTATTTTCCAAAAAAGTTTTAGGTCACATGTACATGCCTATGGTACTAGATATCAAGGCGATTGACTTTAGTACAAGTGAGAGGTTGTTGCAGAAGTGTTCTAAAGGCAATCACCTTTAACATTTATTGTACAAATCATTTTATAATTAATAAAGGCATTTTTCATTATTTCAATATTCATACATTTATAGATTTGATATTGATCTTAAATTGATTTAATGAAGTACTTGATATAAAACATAGCATGGAGGAAATCATGATAAGATCATATTAATGAGATTCCTATCATGTGTAATTATGTTAGTATATAAACTTTTCCGAGTCATAGGATTAATGAGATAGGATATCATTAATCCGGATAGACTCGCACATGTTATACTCCTTGATTAGATCAAATAATAGATTTGATAAGCTGTAGACATAAGTTGTTTAGAGTTAACATGTGGATGCTTACTAAGGGTAGTAAGTACATTGGATTGACCTACTATGAGACAATCATA
>JANITW010000007.1:7844072-7859669 GCA_027564335.1 Erythroxylum williamsii
AAGATAGTTAGAAGCTTTTGTACTAAGTTAGTGCTTTTGGTTAGCTTTCTAAGCATATCATCATTGAGCATCCTTATATATTTTGGATTTAAACTTTGTTATGTATTGTGCTAGGTTATGAATGCTTGTCCAATTTCTTTGAATTGTAACGACATGAAGAACTGAAGATTTCTTTGTTTTTGTGTGTGTTAAAATTTTAGTTAGATTGATTGGCTATGTGTTTGTACGAAATTGCATAGATTTTGGGAACGAGTTCCATTTTTGGGGAGTTCACCGCAGCGAGCCAGTCCTTTGCCGCGGCGCATTCCTTGGGGGTTTGTCCCGGAGTGATGCTGGCCGTTCGTCGCGGCGTGTACCCACGAGTTCGTCACGACAAGGCTAAGTTTTAGCCGCGGGAAACAGTTTCTGCGAGGTGCTCGCCGCGGCGGGTCCTCCTCTTCCCGCTGTAGTTCCTTTATATTTTGAATATTTTCTATCCTTCCTTCGCGCGCTCCTTACTCGATGACCCCGAGGGGTCACCTCGGGATAGGAAATAGGACCCGAGCCCAACATGTTACATGTAAGAGGAAATAGACAAAATTTCTAACTAATTGTTCAATCCTAGTTGACTGACCTTTGAGCCATATCTTCCCCTAAAAGTACAAGAATATACTTCTTGTAAAGTCTCTCAGTAGCTCATGTCCTCTCTCAGTCTTGAAAAATTAATGTACAATTTTTGGCTAGTTTTGCAAACTCAATGAGATAACCATCATTAATGGTTCACTCAGTACATACATCACATCAATACATGTAACATATAATTCACATCTTTGCATATGCATAAAGTATCACATTTCACATTCTCATTCAGCACAAGGCAACAATACAATTTAATCACTCAAATACGTATTAAAATTTATATGCAATGTTCTTGAGATTCACTTTTCTTTATTATTATCGTTGTGACCGAGTGCCTTTTTAATAACCCATATCCGTTAGTGGATACCAAGCTGTATCAAATAATGTCCTATATCCCTTAGTAGATACCGGGTACATTTGCAACTGAGCCTGAGGCTTTGATCACAAACTGAGCTTTAAGCTCTTTACATTGGCGACTTCGGTCACAACTATATTTATCTTTCGTGCATTCATGTAATGGATGCTTCACATTCTCATATTCTCAATCAATCTCATGATTTCACACTCATTCAAATCACGTTTATCATCAGACCCTAGGTCCAGCATCCAACAAAAATTGTTGAGAAAACATTTATTTCTTCTCATTCACTTACAAGTAGCACTTTAATATCACATTCATTCATTAAAAAACTAGGACCTTCATTGTCCAGAATCAACACAATCAAATTACATTCATTCGATAATTCAAAAATAATATAAAACAAACAATTAATTGAGTGAGATCATCTAGGTTACTCACAGTTTGCTACTGAAGCTATTTCCTTGAAGTTCCAGCAATATCTGGATGTTGACATTCTAATTGCTCCTCTATATCATGCAATACATACACATATCACAATTTTGCATAATTGTATAAGTGTCTATTAATGCACTCGTATGTATATGAAATATGTACAATGCATGTTCAATGACATTCTCGGTTACATTTCCTTAATACTCGTCTCAGAATCAATTAACATTATATTTGAATCATTCCTTAACACCTAATACACTCTTCTTACATTAATAGCTCAATCCTACTTCAATTAGGCTCATTCAATATCACCATTAAGCCTAAATATCTCATTGGAAAAACATTGATAAGTTAATCATTTATAAACAAACATCTCTTGGGATAAAAGGCATAACTTTTTCTGTAGATGTCAAATTAATGTTATTCTAGGACGGTTTCGAAGAGGACTTCGAGATCTACAATTTTTGTGAAGACCCGAAGAGAGATTTTGCCATTTACAGAGTCACAATTGTGAACTGCTAAAAGTGTACAGTGTATGTTTGTTAAACGGACATACACCTCCACCTAACAGACATACACGATGTCCGAAGTGTTTTCCAGACCCATGAAGGTCCGTTTAACGGACCTAATGTCTGTTTAATGGACATGGACGAGGCTAGGACATTTCTAGACCTGAGAAGGTCCATTTAGCGTACCTAAAGTCCGTAACGGATATAGGTGAGACAAAACTCCCTTCAAAACATTTCCAATGGTTCCTACATCCATCACTTTCACTCATAATCTTCCCAAATTCACCTATTCTAATGTAGTATCACTTCTTAACCATTCAACTACCAAATTGATTTTATTAAACTCTCAAATCTTAACTCATTTGATTCATCACATTCAACTATATCTCATCATTCATAATTCCTATGCCTTTTCCATAACATATCTTATTCCTAAGTATCAAGCACTTCATATTCAAAATTCATTATTTCAAGCTGATAACTTGTTCAAGTATACCTAATTTCAACTCTACATCATCTATACACAATTCATATTTCGTACTTAATTATAAACAATCAAAATATAACACATTTTCATACACTCAGAAAAGAACACAACATATACATTCATCCAAAAGTGTACTATACTCAATTCTCAACTTCATGTCAAATTTTGAGATTGTTAAAGATAGAATTTAAATTCAAAGTCTCATAAGGAACGTAGCCATATGTCTCTAGTTTAATCCAAGCTAAGAATCATCTCATTTGACAATTACAGAGCAAGTTATGGCTAAAACACAGAAGCAAGTGAAATTTTTACAACTAGCATTTTTGAATTCTCTCTTTGTCTCTCTTCCAATTTTCTAGAATTTTGTAACTTCCTACATTTTACACCTAACACATCTTTTATACTTCATTTCCTCTTCATTCTCAACTCCATTTAAACTCCAAAACATTCACAAGACAAATCTTAATCTATATTTGATCATTAACCTAAAAACAAAATATATATATTCACCCATTCATCATTGATTTTCTGCACTCATCCTAACCCAATGAAGAAGATCATTCAATCTCGAAACATCTTATAACAATATACGAATTATTACTCATCAAACATATACAAAAGCAAGAAATTTACCTAGGCTTTTTATCATCCACGACACACACATAAAAACTCACATAATCAACTCATCAGTCTTACATTACTCATCATTCTAGTTTCATTTAATAATACCTATGAAGATTAACAAGCTACTCACTTGATTTAGCTCTAAAATATGAAAAATCTTACTTAACCCTAGCTTGCAAGCATTACACGATCTTCATCTTTTAAAGGTGGATTAGGTTGGGTTTTCATGTAGTAAATTAAAGAAATAATAAGATGGAAATAGCAATTGAAAGATGGAAGCAAGGTTTAACGTGGGTGAGGTGAGAGTTAATGATGAAAATTGAGAATGAAGGAGGAGGAGAAGAAGAAGATCCTAGGAAGAAGATGGAGAGAGCAAGAATAAAACACTTATTTAGTCTTCTAAATTAAAAGCACCGTAAGAGACAAATAAAAATGGTCTTTAAAATTTAAAGATTAGTGGACTTAAGACATGGTTTAGTGTCACTTGCCACATGCCCAATTCTTATAAATTCAAACTATGTTCTTTCATTTAACTAGTCCACTAAAATCCAATTTCTACTCCAATTCCCAATTTTCATTGACACTTGTCAATAAATCTCATAGTCATTTATCAAAATTTTTATTGTCATTTAACAGTAAATTCTACTACCATTTCTCAATTGTCTTGCCACTTGGCATTTTTCCTAGTCTAAAATACCCATTTTCTTGAATTTTTCCAGAAATTCTAAATCATTAAATGCACTCTCCAAATCAGTTTTCATCATATAAAAATCAAAATTCTCAATATAATCACAATTATAAACAATTATACCCGAAAATTGTCAGTGAATGCATGTACAATTATTTTTATGTGCAAAAATTCAATATTTACTTATATGTACATATCATATAATGCATGAGCATGAAATGCATTTGAAATACATTTTCTAATCTCTCAATAATCTCTCATATATATAATGCTCTAACCTCAACGTGGCTAATAGGATGTTACAAATTACTTTTAGGATAAAAGAGTTGAGTACTTACAAAGAAGAGCAATAGTTAGTAGGTGTGCCTAAGGTTTCTTGAAAGTAATTATGGCCTTTAACTTATTTTGATCCTAAATATTATCTTTATTACCCTTTACTAGGTGTGAGATTTTGTTTATATTCCTTCTAAACATCCTTCTAAACAAAATGGCATTGAAGAAGAAGGTAGAGTTCCTACCTCTATCTTGTATTTATTGAACTCTTGATTTTTACTTCAATAAAGAGATGTGGGAATGGAGAGCACTGATATAAGTACTTAGAGCTTTATACTCTTTCTTAATCATTGTTTTGTTCTTTAGATTTAAGTACAAATCAAATTGCGCTCGATCTCTTTGATGCCAAGGCATTTATTGCTTGTAAATTTCTGATATAGTTTCTTAAGTTCCTTTTTCACAATTTGAAGCTTTTTGACATATATGTATTGTTTAAATAGCTCTAACTCATTTTCCATACCTACCTCTATTGTCATTTGGAATCCCTTAATATTTGTAAGATAGTTTATGAATTTGAAAAGGGTGATTTGAATGAGGGAAATAATTGTATTGTGGATTTCAAATAGTGAATGGTCTAAGGTAAGGCAGTTACCAAAGACATCCTTACTTCCCTGAAATTTAGCTTGACAAAGATAAATACCCGTTTTTTCTTCTCCTGCTATGCTTACATAGATTTCGTCCTCCCGTAAGATCAATATCACAATCAATGAGGTCTGTAAGTTTCACATAATTGTAATAACCGATCCAAGAATTTACGATATACATATTAAAGACCAGATTTTTAAGATTCACCTTTCCTATAGGCAATCAAGTCCTCCTCCAATAGAGGTTCCCTTTTGCCCTTATCCACGTAGGCTACTTTCTCTTTCTTTAGGGAGGGAGGCCCCTACCCCTTATGTATAACTACACCTAATTCTAGTGTGATAGCAAAGATCAAAGCAGCAAGAAGTCGAGACCTAGAAAAATTAGTAAACCTGAAATATCACGAAAGAGACTAAGAAATCATTTAAGCTATAGATTGGAATACAACAAAGAAAATAATTATAAAAGATCTTTTAATCATCCTTTCAGTAACACTGTTCAAGGAACATATTTAGGAGAGGATAGAAAAACACTCGACTGATTGGAGACGATCAATGTCATTGAGTTTGAGTCTAAGGAGAGGTAAATGAATGATTCTTAGTCAACTTGGTTAGCTTCCTTTCCGGTGGTGTGAGACAAGATTGATTTTAGTGCTTTTTTGGGTTTTCAATCACGTGTTTTCTAGTCCATAGTGGTAATAATGGTTTTTTTAATTATAAATTTGTGTTTCCTCCTCTTCATATTTGAGGGCGTTGGACTAATTATTATTAGATAGTCTTTAGTTTGGCCCGATTATGCCCTTTTTTAAAATCTGTATTATAAGTAAAAGCAAGTAGTCTAGAGTCTAGCACTTCAAGTTGGCTCTCCACAGTTGGAGGAGATATAAGGCAATCAGAAATAATTAAGAAGGCTACTTCATTATGAGTGGTAACATATGAATTTAAACTAATGAGACAGGTGTCAATTTCCAAAGTTGGCTCAACCACTAACTCAATCCTGTGGGACTTTCTTACATAAGGGCAAACATGGATGCAAATAATATTGATGTTAGAACAGTGCTCTAAAGGCAATCACCTTTAACACTTATTTTACAAATCGTTATGATTAATAAAAAGGCATTTTTGTTAATTTGATGTTCATGTTCTTTATGAATTGATAGTGATCTTAAATCAAATTAATAAAGTCCTTGATACATTACATAGCATGAAGGAAATCATGACGAGATCATGATAATGAGATTCCTATCATGCGTAATTATATTAATGTCTAAATTATCCCTAGTTATAGGATTAATGAGACGGGATATTATTAATCTGGAAAGACTAATACATGTTATACTCCATAATTAGATCAGGCAGTGGATCTTATAAGTCGTAAGCATGAGTTGTTTAGAGTTAACATATAGATGCTTGTTAAGAGTACTAAGTACATTGGATGACTTTTCATAAGACAATCATATGAATAATCTATTCTAATGTCAGTGATATTCTCATCATAACAATAGTGTAAATATCTTAGACTTGAGGTGCTCAAGGATATTTTAGATACTGATCCTGTACTTTGACTCCATTCCTCGTTGCCTCTCAGAGGTTACTCATAAGGTCATGTTTGGGTATAGCTTGAGATATTGGAAGGTAATTGAATAGCTAATAAAGAATTCGCCACTCCTGATAGGAGGAGATGATACCTGACAATGCATCGTAACACGAGTGAAAAAAAAACTAAGATACTACTATAACAATGGTGAGTCTAGGTTAATCCTACAGAGAGTGTGTGTAAAGTTGTTGAAAAGAAATTAATCGGTGTTTAGGTTAAGGGATTTGGTTTTATAAATAAGAAAATGAAATAAAGCTAAAATAACTAATAAAAGTAATGTAAAGAAAACATGTAAAAAAATGATAAAAGTGGAAAATTCTGTAGGGACTTAGTTATTTGGTTCAATCTTGGCTTACACCTTAATTAAACATATTTTATTAATTTGTTGTTCTCTAACCTCTCCTAGCAACTATTAATCACGAGTTAATAATTAACCCGAGTTTTCCCTTAAGTAGTGTTTAATCAAAATATGATCGTTAATTAAACCTAAGTATTGAATAACCTAGGATACGATCTCTATATTCAATTAGGCAATAGTATTATGAATTAGGAAAATTGATTAATCAAGGCAACAATCACATATGATGCATTATCTAATCTAAGTTATGTTATCCCTAATGATTACGAATCATTAGTCATTACATATGAATTTCAATATAATAATTATGTATTATATCAAAATTCTGGCAATGAATTTGCAAATAAACGATTCAATGAATGCATTAAAATCATCTTTTCACAATATCCAATGTGTTCATATACAAATAATCGAACTAGACGAGAATACGATTATCCATGCACAAAACCCAAATAAATTAACATAGAATAATACATTCAATTTCTAATGAGAGAAATAAATAACAAAAATAGTGAAATACATTTAACCCAGGTCATTGGCATCGATGTCACCTCCGAACTAACGTCAGGACGTGTAGCCTTTCATGGGTTTCTTCCAAAAAATGCTTCAGCCCCAAGAAATAATGTTCCACCGAAGGCTCCTTATAATGCCTCACTTCCTTCCTCTGTCTCACGCTGCTACGCCTCCTCTTTATTTTTGTCTTATGCTATCGGTATTGTTTTGATTTAATGAATTAATTCTTGGTCTACTACTCATGTTCACTTATTAAAAGCTCCTTTCTATTAAATGCAAACCTTGTCTGCATTTGACGTAAACATTTACGTTAAACCCAGACATTGTTTGTGCTTAGCGCAGTTTTACTCTCTACTATGTTGTCGTTTTGCTGCTCCTTGCTTGGTCTAATGTTCTCCTAGTGCTGTCGTTTACCTTCACGTATTGTTGTCATTTTGGTCCTTTTCCAACATCTTCTTGGTTATCTTCTTTTGGACTGAATTTGTTTTCTTCTTCTTACTTTATGAAGACGAGTGAATATTAATCTTCAAAAAATGACTCAATTATCATGCCTTTGACTCATTTTAACTTCTTTGCTTTCGAATTGTGTCTAAAATTACATATGAGTTAAAGTGGGTATTTTAAGCAATTTCATGTCAATAATATCTTATTATTTTGGAATAATTTAATAATCAATTGAGCACCTACCAATACCCACGACCTCTCGTTGGGGTTATTACTCGGGAATCTCTAGCTAGAGTGAAAATGTTATAAAGCTAGTCTTTAGTGACATATCCAATTGAGTAATGAGCCTCCGGGACAAGAACTTATATCACTTGAGCTAGATGTGACGTAACTAGTCTAGTGGGAGTTGACACTTTAACTATAGAACCAAGTAGGGTATAGAATGATGAAAGGATAAATTGCACGGGAACATTGTCTATGGAAGGGTTCGTAGTCAAATCACTAACCTTCTTATCAATTGGGGGTCTTAATTTGTTGCTAGATACTACTCATGACTTGCGTTAATTCATGTGATCAACATAATTGAAAATCTAATGAGTCATACACATTGGAGATGTGAAGAATGTATAAAATTGTTTTTAATGGGGATCCAAGATATGAGAGATGCATGACTAAGCTAAAAAAGTGTGGTAGTTTAGGTTCATTTGAATGTGAATCATATGACACATGTGAATCTTGCTTATTAGGTAAGACAACAAAATTATCCTTAAATAAGCAAGATGACAAAATTACCCTTTAATAATTAAGATGAAAAAATTATCCATTAAAGAAAGGGTGAATGTTTTCATGCTAAATTAAGTGGGATTAAAAGCCACTTAATTCCCACTAACTCCAAAGTGTCTTTTTGTGAATTGTTCACCAACTTTTAAAATACTTTCTTATAGAACATACCACAAAGTTAGCAATTTGTGTGTATTCTAGTCATTTTTCCTAAGAGGTTTCAGGCTTCACTCTTCATGTGGATATCATTGAAGATGTCCTCCTTTGGTTGTTGTAGTTTACGACAACAAGAAAAGGTAAAGACAATGAAGAACGAAGGAGATTATAAGGTACACATCTTAAGTTCATGTTTTATTTTACTACATCTAATGACACATGTTTGATTTTGTATTTTTTCGGTATTGTTTTATTTTCTACTGTGTATTCTGATATTTGATGCATGTAATGCATGATCGAAACCCAACAGTGGTATTAGAGTCATCTTGTGCCTATTAGATGTAGTTTCTATTACATGTGCAATAGGATTGCATGGCTATAACAACTGTTGGTCTATTCTTAGAAAATTCAAAATTCAATTATGAAAATTTCTTTTCACGATTTTCTTTTACTGATCTGCTCATGAGATGTTAGTAGATGACTTTCGTGATTGAATATTGATTTCAATATGATTGAAATATTTATTGTTGAATTTGTAGCAATATGTTGGAAAACTATTTTCTGCTGAACATATATTATTGGTTGGCTAAACTGATGAGGTTTAACATGTTTTTCATGGAATTTGATTTTGGAATTGTAAACATATTTAGAATTTGTTTAATACTCTAGAATTTTTCCATAATTAATTAAAACTATTTTAATTAATTTTTCAAACAGTAAACAAATCTAGTCGATTTTGTCGAAAATGATGAAACTATTTTGTTTAATAATTTTGTGTGTGTATGTTTTGATTCCAGAATCTTACAAATATTTTTATGTGATAAAAATGTGTTATTTTGAAGCATGCGAAAATGATTTTGCTCGAATAAAGATTTCTAAAAAAATTTAGATATCAAATTTGTCAATTTTAGCACCTCAAAGTTTTGGTTATCTTGATATTTTTTTGGGTGATTTGAAAATTATTTTGATGAACTTAAAATGACTTGGAGATGCATGGAATGATAATTTGATGTTCTATAAATTTTGGGAAATTAATTTTGAATTAATTTAAGTAGAGCATTATTTTCTAGTAAGACTAAAAATTGACATGTGATAAAATTAAAATGTTTAATTTTGACATCAAATAATCAATTTGAAGGTGAATTAATTTTGAATTAAATTTTGGAATTAAGAGTTTATTTTAATTTGATTAACGTTAAATTCTAAATCGAAATGACATACAAGATTAAATTTAGCCAAAATGACACCTAGGAAGAAATTCGATTCAATAGTTGAATCAACTTCAAAATGTAGGATCCATAACTTGTCATAACCAAATTTGACGTGTTTAATATTATGCATTAGATAATGCATCTTAAGAGTATGTGTGAGCTTGCATGATGGATGGTTATAGACTTAAGCCCAATATGATTGATGTTGGACCCTGAAAATTATCTTCAATTTTTATCGATTTATTTGTTTAATTATTTATTGTGTTTTGTTTGTTTGTTTGTTTGTTTATTTCTAGAATCAGGTCATTAAAGTTAGTAAGCATGAATAGAGATTAAAATTTGATGAAAAGGATTGGAATTAACTTAGAATTTATATGGTGTTAAGTGGATTAAAGGAGTTAGAGACATAAAAGACAAAAGGGTAGAATTGGAAGAACTAAGTCAGTGAAGGGCAAAACGGGAAAAAGAAGAATAAAATGTGTCTTGGCTTAGAAGAAGAAGAAGAGAAGTGTCGTGAGTGTGAGGGGAAAAGCGAAGAAAATCGAAGAGGGAGAAGAAGAGAGGAAAATCATGGGAGGCTTTGAAGGAAGAAAAGGAAGAAGAAGGAAAAAGAAAAAGAAGAGAAATCAACTTGCTAAAGGTCAGTTATCATCTTTCTTCTTGCTTAGATAAAAAAAGGGGATTAAATAGAGGCTAGGGCTTTAGAGATCTTAAAGAGTTTGAAGCTAAACAAGTAAGTATAAGCATAAACCCTTCTTGATTTGTTGAATGAAGCATATTTAATGATAGTCAGAAGTGAAAATGACTTTGAATGTGTGTTGGAAGTTATTGATGAATAGTTTATAAAAATGTTTTAATATTTTAGGGTTAAGGATCAAAGATAGATTATGAGGTATTTGTGAATGATTTTATGTTGAAATGAAGTTGAAAATGAAGTAGAAGAGATGGTTTAGGTTTAAGATGGATTATATGTGAAAGGTGGGGAGTTAAAATCTGGAAAATGAAACATGTTCTGCGTATGCTTTTGTCAAAGTTTGTCGCAGCCAACTTGAAGGATGAGTTCATGACGGCCAACTCAAGGGTTCGCTGCGGCTAACTTGTAAGATTTCATGCGAACTTTTCTAGGTCATCGTGGTGAACTTTCCAACACAGAACATGCTTCGATATTTTGAGCATAACATTTTCTATAGTTATCCAAATAGAGTGATTTTTTATTTGAAGTAAACTAGAGACACAGATATACAAGTTTTTTGAAGAAATTAAGTTTTAATTCAGTCTCTAAAACCTCAATTTTGGGATGGAATTTGGGTATAGAATATTGTTTCAGCATAAAAATAATCCTAACATGTTTGGAGTATAACTTTCAGATTAATCAACCAAGTTGAGTGATTTAGGTGTCATGACAAACTTAAGACAACAGGAACATGTTTCTAGAAGAAAGTGTTCTCAAATTTCTTCATTTACCTTATTGGACCCCAAACTTTTCTTGGAAGTTAGAATTATTAAATGAAATTAAATGAGGAATTGGTGGCGATTTATTCATGTGCAAAGAAAAGGAAAATTCTTAAATTTGAAATGATAAACAAGATTAAGGTAGTGAATGTAGTAAATGATGATGAGTGGGTATATGTGTGTATGTTCTGTTATTAATGTTCATGATCAATCATGGACCATAATTTGCTTATGGATGATATTGAGTTTGGAATTGGTCATTTGTTGTAGGATAGTATGTTGGAGGTTTGAAGGATATATGAGCTGGTTTGGTTGAGTTGGAGCTCAAAATTACCGAAGGGTACTTGGTAGTGGGTGAAAATTTCAGAAAATTGTATTTTGGCAACTTGCCTAAGTGTAAGAATGGTGGGTAGAGATTTAGTGGAGAAACTGTATTGATCTGGATAGAATTAGCCAAAGTGGTCTTAATGAAGGTTGTAGTTTATGTTTCCATCTTTCGAACGCTATGAAGTATGACATTTTTCGATATCGGGACTGGGAATTATGATCGATTGAAGTTTTGATGCTACTTAGGATGAATTCCAGGGGCAGTTACTTTGACTGAAATTTTGACTTTTATAGAGATGGAAATTGCTCTTAAAATCTACATGAAAGTTGTAGATCTTTCTTTTATCTTTCCAACGGTATATAGTATGAAAATTTTAGATATCGAAGTCAAAAGTTATGATCCTTATAAGTGGAGACGTTCTAGGCAAAAATCAGACGATAGAAAAGTAGATGATAGAAAGTGAAAGGAAGAAAAGCAGACGATAGAAAGTGAAAGGAAGAAAAGCAGACGATAGGAAGTGAAAGGAAGAACAGCAGACGATGGAAAGTGAAAGGAAGAAAAGCAGATGATAGAAAGTAAACGGAAGAAAAGTGAACGATGTAAAAGTGAGACGATACTAAAGCTAGACGATAGAATTGGCCTTTGCAGTATTCATGAAAGTTATAGATCTAGAAGTCCTCTTTCCAATGGTCCAAAAACGAAGTCAATCTGATATCTTTAGAAAAAGTTATGGCATTCGTACTGAGACATGTACATTTTAAGTGAGGGTATAAACGTGTTGGAGTCTTTTGGCTATAACCTCTTCTCTAGACCTCTAAATGACCTGATTCTTGATCCATGGAATTCGTAAGACTTTTCTCTACATCTCCACCAATAATTAAAGTTATCTGAAATTTATGGAGAGAGATTGAGTGAAAAGAGTGAGACAGGTACAGTGAGTCTGTTCTTCAATCATATGAACTGGTGTTATCTCACTGAACATGCTTCAGTATTTTGGTGATATCCTGATTTGTAGAGATCTTATTGGGTTGATTTTTGTTTCAAATTAAACTAGAGACATGGAGCTGCAAGTTATCTGAAGGAATCAAATTTCAATTCAGCCCTTAAGACTTTCAATATCTGGAGTGAATTTGGGATTAGTGTGCAGTCTCAGTTTAGTAATAGTCTGAAAGGGTTTGGGCCATAACTTTTAAATTACTGAACCAAATTGAATGATTTTGGTGTCATTGAAAAATTTAGACAATTAGGAACATTTCTCTAGAAGGAAGTGTTAGCAAATTCCTTCAACTTGATGATTAGAAAAAGGTCTTATTTTTGGAAGAAGTTAAGCATGACTAAATGAATTTTGAAGCTTTGTTATATTATATTATTTTGTGGAGTTAATTAGTATGTTAATGTGAATAAGATTTTTATGACATAAGTTGATTGAATTATAGTGTTAAGATGTTAAGAATACATGAGGGGCAAAATTGGAAGGTCACTTAAGCCAATTAAGTTACAAGGCTTACATGAGAAGGTAAATTGGTCATTGCTCATTCATTAATGGCATAATTTTAAATAAATGGTGTGGTCTTGTTCTTAAGAAGGGAGATGCACGAAATTGTAAAAAAAAAACCAAAGAAAAGAGAGAAGAGGGAGAGAGTCGGTGGAGAAGAGGATAAAGAAGAAAGAAAGTGCTAGGTTTTGATTTTTCTTGGTTTTTAAGAGGGATTTTGATGTTTATTCATTAAGGAAAAAGGAATAGGAGCACGAGAGCTTCCATTCAAGCCAAGAAACTCTTCATTTGGTAAAGGATCAAGGAAATCAAAAGAGGAAAGAGAAGCAAAGAGAGTAGAGGCTTTTTTAACAAGTATTAAGCAAGGAAATAAGGTGGGTTTCATGTTTATAATTGAATAATGAACTATTAAAGTTTTTCCAAATCAAAAGAATGAAACGATTTCAATTACTTTGTTAATGTGCATATATTGCTTCTCAATGATTTTAAGAATTTGTTTATATTTGTGTATATGCTAAATTGATTGGATTTGAATTGTTGTGAATATGCAAAAAAAAAAAGAGAGAGACTTTAGACATATGTTAAGAATTATGAGATTTGGTATCTTTTGTTGTATCTTGGATCTTTGAGATTGATGTTGTAATATGGCTCGGAGTGCCATTAAAGTTTGTAAACATTTATCTTATGATGTTGATGAAATATGAATTGTGTATGAATGGTAAGAGTTGAGTTGATAAACTTTGACTATAAATTGTTGTGAATTATTAATAAGTGAATTATGAATGGAAACGAAAGGTAGGTTTTGTGGTGAGTGATAAGATGTTTTTGAATATAAAGAATCATATGAATTGAGGTTTGAGTGTTGGATGAATTCCAATTGGAAGTTGAATTGCTTTGAATGATGTTGTAATAAAGGAAGTGAAGTTGGGATAAATTCGGTATTGATCTATGAGGAATTTGACTAAGTTGATTTCTACAACGATTTAAAATATGCGAGATTTTGATTATCGGAGTAAGAGGTTGGGTTTTGGAAATGATGCCCAACATGTTTTGGTATCAGAGCAAGAAAATGAAGCGATAATAGTTATGGTTTTCTTCAAGAGTTGGGTTCTGAAAATAGGACCCGACAATTAGAGTAGAAATTGGAGACAAAATAGACTAGTTATTAAAGTGGACCAAAAAGGACCATAAGAGAGTGACATATGGCAATTGACAAGTGTCACTTGCCACACCACTTGTTAAGTCACTTTTGTATCAAGTGAAATACCATATTTTGGTTATGGTCTTTCACTTGTCAAAAAACAACACCCACCCCGTTTGACTCAACTTCTACATTTGTTCTTCATCTTCTCCATTCTATCCCTTTACGAAACTTACTCTCACCTCACCATATTTGATTTTTATCTAACTCCTTCACTTTGTTTCTTCAATATTCATTGTTTTCTCCTTCTTCTTGCTAAAAGACCCAACTCATTTCACCTTCAAAGTTGATTTTCGTGCATGTTGGAGTAGCAGGGGTTTCTTGGTGACTTGAGGGAGCTTTGGAGCTAAACATGTAAGTAAACTTTGTTTCTCATGGGTTGTCTTAATAGATGCATATTTGATGATAGTTATAGGTAAAAATGATCATGAAATAAGGATGGGTACATGCTAAAAATGTGATAGATTCATGTTTTGTTTTTATATGGGTGATGATTAATGATTCATAAATTGATATAGAAATGTTTTAAAGTTAGAATGAAGCGTAGAAAATTTGAAGGTTGAATGGATATTGTTATGTTCTGTTTTTTATAGATAAAAACGAGGATAATTGGTTGTTTTAGGAATGGATTGGATTGGGTATGGAAGTTAAATAAAATGCAAGTATAGTGTTTTGAAAAGAGAAGAATTAAGATGAAAGTTTAGAGACAAATTGAGAATGGTGTTTAAAATGGCTGGAAAATGCTAGCTGTAACAATTCCACTGGATATGCTTATGTAATTTAGCCATAACTTGTTTTGTAGTTATCCAAATGGGATGGTTTTTAATTTGGGTTAAATTAGAGACATAAGGCTACATCTTCTATGAAGACATAGAATTCAAATTCCATCCTTAAGAGTTTCTAAGTTTGACTTGAATTTGAGTACTGAGTGCAGAAAGTTGGTGATGAATGTGTATATATATGTATGTTTTATTATTAGTGTTTATGATCAATAATGGGCTATAATTTGGTTATGGATGATATTGAGTTGAAATGAAGTTAGAATAATGGATAAATGATGAGTATTTAACTAGAAATGATAGACTAAGCATGAGAAATTGAATGTTGTAAGTAAAGAGTTAGAAATCTGGAAATCATCGAAAGCAATTGAACATACTTTGGTGCAAGAGGCATAACTTTTTCTGTAGAACTCGGATTGAGATGATTTAGGTATGGCTTTAAATATGACTTTGATATCTACAACTTCTATGAAGACCGTGAAGTGAGAGTTTGACGTCTAGAGGGTCAAAGTTTCAAGTTTCTGTAAGTGACCCGTAAAGGTCTGTTTAACGGACATGGATGTCCGTTTAACAGACATTCACGGGTCAAGTGACCCTAATTAAGGCTTAAATGGGTCTTAAAGTGAACCTAGAATGATCCTTGGTTTATG
>JANITW010000007.1:7872187-7885828 GCA_027564335.1 Erythroxylum williamsii
AGACTACCATGTGATTATATTATATTATATATATATATATATATATAATTAGATTATGTTTTAGTGAATTTGTTAAATGAACTATTAGGAGAAGGTGACATAAATGAAATTGGTTCATTTTCTCGATGCAAGTATTTTTTAAAAGAATTTATTATTAAAACATTTCTTTGATTTCGTTTTTCCAAAAGCATTTTTTTAATACATCTTTCTTTTTTGTGATTGGAACACTTTTTTAATTCGTTTACTATTTTTGACATGTTTTTTTTCAAAACAAAATGAAAGGGATGAATTATACATGTGAATAAGATTTATATGATGATTATGTGATAGTTGATCAATATTCATTTACCTTTTTAGAAAATTTTAATTGGTTATCTTCCATCCTTATGAATTGTATGATGTAATTATGTAACTTGGAGTATGATTTTTCTCTATAAAATATGTTAATGAGATGAAGATGATAATAGAGGTTTGAATATTGGGTACCTAGGATTTAGGGTTGACAATCCCTCACCTTAGCCAAGAGTAGTATTTGTCAGGGAGGTTCAAGTAGAGGAAACATACAACTATGTATACATATATTGTAGTGGGGTAAGGATAAGATGGAAAGATGATTATTTCATGATTCTTTTACCATTGATTTTCAAAAAAGTTTTATAATGTTTTAAATAGGGTTTTTCTGAGGGCAATAGAAATAGTAAGTTGAGTTAAGAGGATGAAAAACTATATATTTTTAATGATCATTTTCACTCTTTCTATGATTTACATATGTTTGATAAATTATTATAATTTATTTATTATTTTATATGGAATAAGATTGCTTCCTTTTATATCTGATAAAGATTGTATTAGTCCCTGATGAAACCTAAAAGGGAGGTAGGGGAGAGGTGAATTGAGTGTTTATAAAATTTAATGAAATATTTTAACTTTTTTATTCATTTTAATAATAATCAATATATATCACTAAATGGTTGCTTAACATAAAACAATTAAACAATTGAATAATAATTTAAAGATGATAGGGAAGAGAGAATGTTGGACCCCGAACTGTTGATGAAAAGTAGAAATATTAAAATGAATTTAAGTGAGAAAGAAATTGGTGAGAAAATTATGAATTTAAGGAAATTTGATGAAAGGAAGAAAAAAAAAGAAGAAATTTTACCGGATTTTCTGATATGGATAGTCTAGGAATTCCAACGCGACGCTTTTCTCTGTTACTTTGCTTTTCGGATGTCGGCTTTGTTTTGTTACGAATTGATTCCGCATTCGACTCGCTTTTGGATTCCATGTTGCCTCTTACGCTTTCGTTCGTTATTTATGATTCGTATTCGATTATCCGATTTGCTTTCGGTTTCGCCTTATGTTTCGCTTTGTATTTTCCGATTAAATTCGTTTCGGTTGGTGTTTTCCCTTTTGGTCACTTTGTATTCCCTTTAGTTTGGGCTTCGCTTTGCATTATGTCTTCCACATTTCGTTTTCCGTTCTGCGTTTTCTGGTTGGGATCCGGTTCCCGGATCGGGTCCCAACACTATTATCTATGAAGAAATTCTGAAGAGTTCAGAATATGACAAATGACTTAAGCCATGAAATCTGAAATAGATTCTATGTATGAAAACTATAGACTTTGGTTAACCCACCCAAAGGGATAAAACTCATAAGGTGCAAATGAATCTTCAAGAAGAAAACTGACATAAAAAGTAATGTAGTTACCTATAAAGCTTAGCTTGTAACTAAAGGTTATCGTTAAAGATAAGGAGTTGATTATGACGAAACATTTAGCCCAGTGGCCATGCTTAAAATCATTAGGATACTCCTAGTTATTGTTGCTTATTATAATTATGAGATATAACAAATGGATATGAAAACATCTTTTCTTAATTGAAACCTAACCAAGGATGTGTACAATGACACAACTCGATGGTTTCATATTCAAATATGGCGAAAAGGTATGTAAGCTTCAAAAATCCATTTATCGATTAAAGCAAGTATTCAGGAGTTGAAATATCTAATTTGATGAGACAATCAAAGAGTTTGGTTCCTACAAAATTCAGATGAACCTTGTGTGTATAAGAAAATTAGTGGGAGTGTAATAGTATTCTTTGTATTGTATGTAGATGACATACTAATAATACGAAACAATATCTCATCTTTACAATAAGTCAAGATTTAGTTGTCCAAGAATTTCTCCATAAAGACTTTAGAGAAGCAACATATATTTTGGGGTTAAGAATCTATAGAGATAGATCTAAGAAATTTCTTGATCTTTCTTAGTCTCTATACATAGACAAAATGCTAAAGAAGTTTAGCATGGAACAGTCCAAAAGAGGCTATCTTCTTATGACGCATGAGATTACACTCTCAAAATCTATGTATCCAAAGACACAAGATGAGAGAACTCGCATGAATTTGATCCTTTATGCTTTGGTTATAGGATCAATAATGTATGCTATGCTATGTACGAGACTCGATGTATCACATGTTCTAAGTGTTCCGAGAAGAAACTAGTCGAATCTAGGTAAGGGTCATTAGGTGGCTGTTAAGAATATCCTTAAGTACTTGAGAAGAACTAATAATATATTCTTGGCATATGGAGAAGGAGATCTTGTTGTAAGCTGGTATATAGACGTCAGTTTCCAATTCGATAGAGATGATTTTAGATCCTAGCCAGGATATCCTTTTACACTGAATAGTGAAGCAGTTGGTTGGAATAGTTTCAAATAAGAGATAACTACAAATTCAATAACTAAAGTAGAGTACATTGTCGCTTCAAAAGTAGCAAAAGAAGCAGTTTAGATCAAAAAGTTCATCATAGAACTTGGAGTGGTTCCTAGCATTATTGACCCAGTATAGTTATATTGTGATAACAATGGTATCATAGTGCAAGCAAATGAATCAATATCTCATAAAAAATCCAAATATATAGTCAGGCGATAGCATTTGATTAGAGAAATTATTGGTAGAAATGATGTCAAAATAGAGAAAGTACCTACTAATCAACATAATGATAATCCTTTGACTAAGCCAATTCCTAAAAAGATACATGATTCTTATATACTTGCCTATGATATTAGATACAAAGATGATTGATTTTAGTGCAAATGAGAGATTGTTAGAAAAGTGCTGTAAAGACAATCACCTCTAGTGTTTATTGTATACATCTTTATAATTGATAAAAAGAAAATTTCATTAATTTGATATTTATGTTCTTTATGAATTAATAGTGATCTTAAGTCAAATTAATGAAATCCTTGATAAATTATGTAGCATGAAAGAAATCATAATAACATCATGATAATAAGATTCCTATCATGTGTAATTATGTTATTATCTAAATTATCCCTAATTATAGGATCAATGAGACTAGACATTATTAATCTAGACAGAGTATCACATGTTATACTTTTTAATTAGATTAAGTAGTGAATCTCGTAAGTTGTAAGCACGAGTTATTTAGAGTTAACATATGAATGCTTACTAAGAGTAGTAAGTACATTAGATGACCTACCATGAGATAATCATATGAATAATCTATTCTAATATTAATGATAGTCTCATCATAACAATTATACAACTATCCTTAGACTTGAGGTATTAAAAATATCTGAAATACTGATCATATACTTTGACTTCATTTTTCATTACCCCTTAGATGTTGGTCATAAGGTGATGATTGAATATAATTTAAAATATTTGAAGGTAATTGAGTAACCAATAAATAATTCACCGCTTCTGATAAGAGAAGATGATACCCACAATCTCTTATTGAAATTATTACTTGAAAATTTTTGCTAGAGTAAAAATGCCATAAAGATAATTTTTAGTAACATATCCAATTGAATAATGAATCTCATAAATAAGAACTATCATCATTAATGTTAGATGTGATGCAATCAATTTAGTAAGAGTTGAAACTTTAACTATAATCTGAACCAAGTGGAGTACAAAATGATGAAAGGATAAATTACATAGGAGCATTGCTTATACAAAGATTCGTATTCAAACCACTGATTTTTAGATCAATTAAGACTCATATATTGCTAAAAACCACTCATGACTTCCTTAAATTAAATGTTAATTCAAATGACCAACATATTATACTTATAAACTTAGTTTTTTTTTTGTAAAATCAAATATTTAAAATATAATTTTTTGTAAAAATATTCAAAAAAATATTAAGATATAATATTCATATCTTTATAATTTTTTAATCATATCTTTATACTTTTTTTTTAAGTCATACCCTTATAAATCATTTTATACATAAACAACTAATTTTACTAAACATTTTTAATAAATAACTAATATTATCTACTTGTCAAATCAACTGATATAATTGCTGATAGAATTATCTATTAGCTAACTGCTAATAAAATTAGCTAACAGATAATAGAATCAATTAATTAACAAATAGGTCTATAACAACTACGAAATAGAATAATGAAACCTGGAAGAAGTCGACCAAATACTGTAGTTATGAAATGACACAAACACAAAAGCTACTTGGATTTCTTAACAAGATTAGAGGTGCAAAACTTGGCATCATCCCTGATGAAGCTCCACCAAATGAAGGTCAGGGGTACGGTTGTAGCATGCCAAAGAGCATGGGCATCCAGCAATCCCTTATAGGGAGGAAAATCATAGATTTCTAAGAGCATTGCAAGACCACCCGCTACAACCACAATCCACAATTTCCACCGTGAAGGGTGGCCGGTAACACCAGCCCAAGTTGCCCAAAGGAGAAGCTGAACCACTGCCATGACGACACAAACTTTCATGTTCCACCCTATACATGTTCAAGATGCAGTAAGTTTCATTGACAACAATGGAAACAAAAAAAAAGTACATAGAGAAACGAGTTGTAAATATATGCTGGAAGGAACGAATATAATCTCTCTTGATGACCCTGTAGTGCAAAAATAGACTGCATTTTCAGCATCCTTGATCTGTTCAGAATCAAGCAGCCACACTTTCCACACATACCACAAAAACATTTTTCATATATTGTAGTTAAAAGAGTAACTAGTACAATATTACGTATGAAGATAGAAGTGGGTAATTATATTACCATAATCTAGCTTATAGAAATTGATGAACAATATATGGGTGGCTACAAAAGCCAGCAACGGAGCAGCAACCATGACCCTTGCAGCCTCATCCCGTACATTGAAACATCTCAATATAGCAAGGATTAGTGAGTACCCTAGCAACACCACCGCAGAAGAGTAATCTAACTTCTCCGTCAACTCTATGTCACTGTATTATAAAATTAAACAATAATAATTACACTACAAGATACATATGAATGAACTTCAGGGTCCTCTTCAACTAGGTCAATAAACTTCAATTTGTAAGAAGTATCTCACCGACTTTCCTGTGTAACAATGCCACAAACTTTTTATATTTGTAAATTTAGTGGTAACACTACGACTAACTGTCCCGATGAATTAGACATATAGCCCTTGAAATATTTAGTAGAAAGCTGTGAAATAATAACATTAACTCTACTTTCAGAATGTTTAGTGATTTAATTGTTACATGTTAAATTGGGTGATCTGAAAAGGAAAAGTTTGTAAATCAAATGATCCACAGTGAAATTTATCCATGTACGGAAATATATACACAGGTAAACGGAAAACACAGTGAAAGCAAATGCATACCTGTACAAAGATCAATAATAAAGGACATAACGATTAGATTTGGTTAATCTCTTTGGCATTTCAAACAGAAATGCTGAAAGTTCAAGAACAATATAAGTACCTGTGGGTTGCATGATGCTTTAACCATTTCCACAAGTATAATGGCTAAAAAGTAAATTATGGAGTTCAATATATGACATTTAGTGTAAAGCTAGAGATAGCAAGTTCAATCTTTCCACCTGAAGAATGGGATTGCCATTTACTTCATTGTCACTCCCAAGAGAGACCCTCAGACATTTATAATAGATATGCTCAGCGCCCCATGCATTCAGAGAATTCCAACTTATGAAAGGCAATTATACATATCATAATCTAGCACAGATTCTGATGCAAAACAAGAACTTACCGACTGTGGAAAACAGAACTCCAGAGCCAGGAATTCATTGATACCAGGGCATAGATATGCCATAAAGAGGCATATTGGTAATAAGCTTTCTTGTCTTGTTTCAAAGGTAACTTATAGTACAGAAGGATAAAGAAAGATAGCCAACCATGAAAATGCACCGCAAGGTTGAGTGCAGAGAAAGCTACAGAGACAGGTTCCTGAATATACCCAAAAATGAAAGTCATGTATGTATCAGAGAAAAATAAGCTATTTAAAGAACTTAAAACAGGTGTAAGGCCTGTGGCTATTTTCTAGAAAATTTAACCTGGATTCCAAATACACGTTTGAATGGCCACTTTCCATGGTACTTAACTGGACCATGACCATGTTCTTGCCTTGCTTTCTCTCTATCAACCATGCAGTGGTAGCGACATTCACCTATGCAGCCTAATAATTTCCACCGTATGTAAAGAGGTTCTTGCATATACCATGAGCCTCCACTGGAGATACCTTCTGACGAGTTACAGTGAGAAAAGCATAATTCTCCTACACATCCGGTCCTTTGGCATTCTCCAAAACAAGCCCTAAATTCCATAGCAGTAGTTCAATAGTCAGAAATTAAGTCAGCACATGCACCTCACTAAATATACTGACGGAGAATATACATCTTATGGCTTGAAAACAAATAACATGCAGAAAAGCAAATCCATGAAAGTATGTCTACATGCAATAAATATTTGTCATTCTTTCTTATGATCAATAATTTTTACTTGCAAGAACATCAGTTTTGGAATCATCAGAGGCACAAGAAAGCTCTATCAACTAAAAATAAAAAATCATTTAGCTGAATGTAACTATTGTAAGACATTGGATTTAAACAAAGAAAGATTATGGCATGTTCCAACCATTCAATATTACGAGGGACGTCTACATGTGCTCTAAATCCGAACAATAAGACAGACGTGCTCATCGTCATCTGTAATACTACCCTATTCACTGATGCACAACAGTAACACAAAAGAACTATCTCGAAAATATTCTTAATGCAGGATGGATGCATATGCACTTGGACTATTGACCTTATTTTATCTAACTATCAAGGGCCTACCTTAGTGCCAAAAAGTTTTCTGTTTTAATACTGAAGGATCCTTAATAATAAATAAGTTATAAACAGTAAGAAGAAAATATGATTATAATTTTGTTCTTTCATCACTCTTTTATTTCTCATTTTTAATTTGGAAATAAGAAAAAAGAGAGGAGGTTTGGAGTTTCTAAACAACCAAAGATTTAGTATTTCATGAAAATTAATAATGGAATTAGGGAGATAACCAGTTTGTTGTGGGATTTAATAAGGCTGTAGCATGATAGTAGTAGATTATTAAGCTGCTATAGCTAAAATCTTATTAAACACATAGTACTTGTATAAAAGAAAGGTAAGACAACTGAAAGACTTATTATTAACTAGGTTATGGTCTATGTATAGTAACCTAATACAAGCTAATATCAACATTTGTAATAAGATATCCAAATAATTCCACATAAGATCCTTGTATAATGTTTCTTATAAGTATATAATGATACTAAATTTCTAACACATCAGATGAGCTCATTATAAATAGTCTTAGTACTAAGACCATATATACCGAGTGCCAATTCATCTTCTTTAATCTTACCAGGAAAAACGGGTAGCAACTCCATTGTATCATTATCAAATAAAATTCCCCAACAAACATTGAAAGATGTTTGTGAAGCTTAAATTGAACAGAAATGAATATGGACAAGGAGTAGAGGAGCAATATGAACAAGCAGCCAACCTGTTAGAGTCATTAAACTACCAGCATCAAACTTGGCTGGTAAAGTAGAACCTTTGAAAATTTACCAACGAAGGCAACAAAAGCAGAAGGAATGATGAATAGTTTATGGCTGTCTTCAGTTTATATATTTACCATTGGTTACTGCCATGTGCAGCAGGGTAGTTATTGTGTTTGAATTATTGTACATTTAAATATGCTATTTTTTAGGGGGATAGTTCTTGGCAGTTTTATCTGTGTAACCTTAAAGGCAATTGAAGGGCAATAATAGCAGGTATTTTCAAAAAAGTTATTGAGTACTTTTACTCTTGGAGATTGTTGGGTTCTTTCTAATGAGCCCAAGTTTCATACTATAAAACTAGGTCATAAAGGAAGGAAAACTCAAAAATCTGGTGAACCACAACCAGACTTCAATCTTACTAGGCCTATAACCAGATTTAGGGGACTTGATCATACCAAATTGGTATAGGAGTCAGAGGTTACGGCAGATTGGCTTTCATTTCAACAACAATTTGAATCTTTCATCAAATTGTACAAGGAAGATCGTGCTAAAGATCGTCAGGAAAAGGAACAAGACCGTGAAGCATTAGCAGCATAACAGCAAGAATTGGCTAACCATTTGGATGAATTATCAAAAGAATTGTCTGCTGGGAAATTTGCGGGAAAGGTTGATGGTGAGGGAAGTGTAAATAGAGGCAAACGTGAGAGACAAGCATTTGGGGGAAAACACAAGAAGTATCCTCATTTGTTCCAAACTATTCTAAACTGGATTTCCCAAAATACGAAGGATCCAATGACCCTGTGGGTTGGATTAACAAATGTGAGCACTTCTTTACTCTTTAGGCATCAAAACACACTTGAGGAAGATAAAGTTGATTTGGTGTCTTTCCATCTTGAAGGCGATGCTCAATTATGGTTCTTGAAATTGGAGAGGGATAGAGTAGCCATTACGTGGGATGCTTTGAAGCAACAATGTAATCTACGTTTTGGGCCCCCTACCTGGAGTAGTAAATTAGAAGAATTGGCTAAACTTAAATAGACCGGTTCAAGAGAAGATTATCAATGCCAGTTTGAACAATTGTCAGCTAGGGCCAGTTCATTGACGACGGAGCAAGAAGTTTAGATTTTCTTAAGTGGGCTGCAAGAATATATTGCTATCAAAGTGAATTTACACCAACCACCAGATTTAACGAGTGCAATGAGCCTTTATCGGTTCTACCCAAGTAGTGTCAGTAGATGGAAGTAAGGTTGACGCCATGACTGAATGGCCTTTGCCTACTGCCGTCAAAGCATTACGTGGGTTTTTGGGACTTCCTAGTTACTATCGAAAGTTTGTGAAGAATTAGGCAATTGAAGACAGCAATAATAGTAGGTATTTTTAGAAAAGTTCTTGAGTACTTTTACTGTTGGAGATCATTGGGATCTCTTGAATGAGCCCAAGCTTTCATACTATATAAATAAGTCATAAAGGAAGGAAAACTAAAAAATCTGGTGAACCACAACCAGACTTCAATCTTACAAGGCCTACAACCAGATGTAGGGGGCTTGATCATACCACAACCCTAAAATTAGCTTTTGAGAACATATTAACACAAACTATCTGCGAGTGTGCAAAGAGATAAATCAACCAAAACCCTCACAAAAATTCAACAATTATCAAAGGAGTTCAAAGAATTAGATTCATCACTTTTGTGAGGGTATAAGGGTCTTCCAATCCTTTTGTATACTTTATAATATTTGCATATAATACTACATACCACTAGTGGGGAACTAAGGTCAAGAACTTAAGTTTATAAGATCTAAAAGAAAAAGTGTTAAATCCCATTTTTTTTCTTGGCAGCATGTCCCCTTCCCTAACAGATATTCTATTAATTAGTGTTAAAGATAATTAGTTGATTCTTTATAGATAATTAGCTGATACTCTATTAATTAGTTGAGACTTAATTACTTACATAAATAACTAGATTCTTCTTAATTTAATAAGGTGATTAGGGTTGTATAGATAATTAGTTGATTCTCTATAGATAATTAGTTGATATTCTGTTAATTAGTTGAGATTTTATTACTTACAGAATAAATTGATTCTTCTTGATTTAAGGAGGTTATTCGGACCATATTGTCTTATATATTCCTTGTATTATTAACATAAAAATTAAGAAATAATTTCTTTGTCTTCTTTCTTCAAAAAGGATCTTTTTTTTTTAATTTTTACTAGAGATTGGAAGGAATTGTGTGGAATAAAATGGAGTCTTGAATCTAAGTTTCGGAGGCCATTTCTTATTTAGGACAACAGGCAAAGTGGTGATTGGTTGATTTGGAAAAAAATAGATTAAGCCTTAGTCAATGATGTCTGGATATCCAATATCCCCTCAAGTTCAACCTTCTTTGGCAAATCTGTCAATTCTAACCATTCCTTTATTAGATAAAATTCTCAATAGTAAAAACATTAAAGCTCCATTCAGGTTTAATAAACATCTCCTTAATGTTAGAGGCTATCAAGAAAGAGATGCAACACCAATATAAAAGCTACAAGGCATTCACATGTATAAGAAAGTTGAGAGCCATTAAAGAACTCAAACTACTCAACAGGGTCCATTTTCTAAGCATACAAGCAATTGTTAGAAAGGCTAGGGAGACTCTAGACAAAACTCAAAATGAGCTCTATAACTTAGTTGGCAATGAGGCGCTGTAAGTAATGGAACAACAGTATTTGGAAAATTATATTGATGCTCTAAAACCACACAATTTCCTTTTAAAACAAAAATCTAAGATCATGTGGCTCAATGAGGGGAATAGGAACAACTTTTAAATATTGCCATTCTAGCAAGGAGACGGAACAAAATCAGCGTTGTACATGATCAAACATGCCAACGTCATTAATAACCAAAAGGACCTTAAAACATTGATACTTAACTACTTCAAGGCCTTCTAGGTTGTACAACTAACAATTCTTCTACTCTGCAAGAAATCCAAAGTTTTTACATATTAAGGCTACTCTATTCAATCTCAATCTAAAGAAAGCTCCTGGAAGTGATGGGTTTAGTGCCCTTTTCTTTCAAAAGACATGATGCTTGGTTGGTCACATGATTTCAAAAGAAATCATGGAGTTTTCTTTCCAACAAAAGAATGTTAAGAGAGGTGAACAAGATTTAGATTTACCAAGTACCTAAGATGCTAATCCAAACGCCTTACAGTATTTTAGGTTAATTTCATGCTGGGATTAATATATAAAATCATATCGAAGATGCTAGCTACAAGGCTAAAAGGAGCTCTAAAGATGCTAATTGACACCAACCAAGTGCCTTCATCACATGTAGGAGTATAGAAGACACTCAACTACCGATTCCAGATCTTTCAAAAATTATCAGAGAAAGATTTTAATACTACTATATGGGGCTGACTCTCATTCCATTCAAATTTTTTGTAACTCATTACTCTACTTCAAGAAGTTATTAAGTCTAGATATCTTCATATTTGTAGGACCTTAGGAAACAATAAGAACTCACCAGATTATATACCAATATCTTAGAGATATTCTAGGATTATTTTCCTGTATTTGTATAGATTATCTAGCCTATTCTGAACTCTTATCTGTGTATATATTTACTGCCTTCACTAAGCAATCGAATATAAAGAAAATCGGCTCTTATTCACATGGTATCAAAGCCACATGAAAGAGACAGTAAAACCGAGGAGTCAACCTTGGCAAGTCAAGAAATGAAGGCAAACCCAAACTAGATTGGAGGTCACTCATCAGTGACCTCTGGTCTTGAAGGAGTTTCAGTTGCTATTGTCTCTGACAAACTAAATGGAACAAACTATCGAGAGTGGGCTCAAGCTATGAAACTCGCCATTGGAGGACCTGGGAAGCTGAGCTTTATTGTTGAAGATGGTAACGTTCCCAAACCTAACAAACTCACAAGCTGCACGATAGTGGTAGATAGCTCCATGGTCTCATCGTGGCTTATCAATGTCATGATACCACTGATCAAACGCATCTTTATGTTTCTGCCAATAGCTCGAGAAATCTAAGAAGGGGTTCAACAATCATACTCTGATGGATAGGATGCATCAAAAATCTACAAGATAAAAACAAAGCTGTGTAAAATGAAGCAAGGTGATAGAGAAGTTACAGCATATTGGGTTGAAATGGTAGCAATGTGGCAAGAACTTGACCTTCTATCAGATGAAGAGTGGAGGTGCAAGGAAGATGTTATGATGCACAACCAGAAAATTTAAAAGGAGAGAGTCTCTGAATTTTTGGCCGGCCTCAACAAAAAATTGGGTGATGTTCGTGGAAAAGAGTGCCTCTACCTACAGCTAAAGAAGTTTTTTATTTCTCTTGAAGTTAGGAGGAAAGCAACAAGGAGAAAAATCATGCTAAAAGAGGAGCCAAAAGAAGAACAAAATGTATCTTCAGTACCCACTAATGAAGCTTTTGCGCTGATGTCCTGTGGTGAATCCAGTAAGAGGGTTTCTAAGAAGTGGTGTGATCATTGTAAACAAAGTGGTCACACCAAAGACATATGCTAGGACATCCATGGAAAGCCTCCAAAATGGAAACCAAAAAAGGGGAAAAACTGAGGCTACCAATTATCTAGTGAAGGGGGAATAGAAAAATCTAAAGATAGTCAGAAAAACAAGGAGGTGAACTGAATATTTCGCTAGGGAAACTATTGGAAGTACTAAAGAATCTCCAAAATGACAGCAACCAATAGAAGGCAAGCACGGTTGCTAATGCTACTATGAGGGGTAATATCATAAAAGCTTTTTTATCTTCATGTAGTGGGAAGAAATGGATGGTTGATTCTGGAGCATCAGACCATACGACAGATGACTATAACCTGTTTCATTCATAGTTTCCTTGTGCTAGACATGAAAAGGTTAATGTAGCAAATGGTGATTCTTCTTCAATTGCAAGAAAAGGAAATATCAAAGTAACAGATTCTCTGAAACTAAATTCTAGTCTACATGTTCCTAATCTAGAATGTAACCTTCTTTCAGTTAGTAAGTTGACAAGAGAAGCTACTTGTAGTGCTCAATTTTTTCCCTACTCATTGTGTTATATAGGACCTATCATCGGGGAAGATGATTGGCAGTGCTAAAGAGGTAGATGGAGTGTACTATTTTGAAGATGAAGAAAGTCATTCTACTACTTATAGCTTGGGTAATAGTGTGATTGTTCCTAAGACTGATAAACTATTGTTATGAAATAAAAGGTTAGGTCATCCAAACTTCTAGTATATGTCATGGTTGTTTCCAAACATTTTAATAAATAAAGATCTCTATGTTCAATGTGACATGTGATTTGCTAAGCATCAAAGACGCTCTTTTACAAGGTCTAAATACAAACCTACAAAACCTTTTTCACTTATTCATAGTGATCTTTGGGGCCTTTCTCGTGTTCCTAATAGAACCAATTCAAAGTAGTTCATTACATTCATTGATGACCATACCCATTTGTGTTGGGTGTTTTTTTTCAAGGATAAAATTGAATCCTCTACCGTGTTCATCAACTTTTATCAAATGATAAAAAATCAATTCCAAACTAGTATCCAAGTCCATACTAACAATGGTACTGAATATTTTAATCAAAATCTTCATACATTCTTCAAAAAACATGGAATTGTCCACAAAAGTACTTGTGTCAATAATCCTCAACAAAATGGGGTTGTTGAGCGGAAAAATAGACACCTTCTTAAAGTAGCTAGGGCCTTGATGTTTACTAGCAACGTTCCAAAATTTTTTTTTCGGGGGGGGGGGGGGGAGGGGGAATGCTATTCTTACTGCAACCTCCCTTATTAATAGA
>JANITW010000007.1:8017239-8036977 GCA_027564335.1 Erythroxylum williamsii
TTTCTTAGCTTGGATGGAAGCTCTCATGCTCCTCTTTCTTTTTCCTTCATGAATAAGCATCAAAATCCCTCTTAAAAACCAAGAAAAAAACAAAACCCAAATTTTCTTTCTTTTTTCTCCTCTTCTCCATCCGAAACACACTCTTCTTTCTTTTCTTGTTCTTTTTTTCTTTTCTTTCTCTCAATTTCCTGCACTGCCTTCCTCATAGAAGCAAAACCATCCATTAATTACAAAAATGCCATTAATGAAAGAGCAATGACCACTTTACCCTTACATGAAAGCCTTGAAACCTTAATGCTTAAATGATCTTCCAATTTTGCCCCTCCTGCATTCTTCACTCTTTAATTCAATTTAATCAATGTCATATGATCTTACATTAACATTCTAATTACTGACATTAACGTGCTAATTAATTCTCAAAAATCATATAATATAACAAAACCTAAAAATCATACTTAACTTAAGAAATTTTTCTAATCATCAAATTTAAGGAATTTGCTCACACTTCCTTCTAGAGAATTGTTTTTCATTGTCTCAATTTTCTAATGATACCAACATCATTAAATTTGATTGAACAGTCCAAAAATTATACACCAAACATTTCTAGATTGTTCTTATACTAAAACATTTTCCTATGCTTGATTTCCATCCAAACATTGATACTCTTAGAGACTGAATTGAAACTCAATTTCATCAGAAAATTTGTAACCCTATATCTCTAGTTTAATCCAAATTAAGAATCATCTCATTTAGATGACTAGAACAAAAGTTATATAGCCTAAACATTTTTGGATTTTTACTAAACCGAGATAGAACACTATGCCCAAATTCACTCCAGAAATTGAAAGTCTTAGAGCCCAAATTGAAATTCAATTCTTTCAGATAACTTGTATCCCCATGTCTCTAGTTTATTGTGAAATAAGAATCAACTTAATTGGAGCTCTACAGATCGAGATATCGCCAAAATACTGAAGCATGCTTAGAAAGATATCCCACTCACACTCTTTTTACCAATCCTCTCTCTTTGATTCAATCCATATTTTTCAATTTAATCTTAAAAATCATAAATTTTCATGGAGAGATAGTTGAATGCGTTGGAAATCCAACGCTTCAAAAATTAGGTCAATCGGATGTCAGATGAAAAAGTTAGAAGTAAAAGAATAGAAAAGAGTCGGATCACCACAACGAGGTTGCCCTCGCGACGTGTTGTAGTCGCAAGGGGCGCCTCCAAACGAGACGCGTCACGATCGTGAGGCACACGCAAGTGCGCTGTGTCGTGAGGGCGACGCGGTCTCACTCGCAAGCTGGCTGGAGTCCAATTTCTGATCCTTTTTTTCTTCCAAAGTTCTAACTTCCAAAATTCATATCTTTTTATCCACAACTCTAAAATTTACAAACTTGGTATCAATAGAAAACTGAAAGAAGGCTCTACAACTTCCATGAAGAACCTAAAAACCAAGTTGGCCCTAAAGGAATCAAAATCCACCTCAAAGTGACTGTCCAATAAATGTCACCCTAAACAGTAATACGATTTCTAAAAATCATAACTTCTAATTCCATTGTCCAAAAATTTCATGCTTTATGTCAATAGAAAGATAAAAACATATTCTACAACTTTCATGAAGAACTTAAAAGCAATTTCAACCTCTAAATGGGTCAAAATTTCAATCAAAGTTTCTGCCCTATAAATTCACCCTAAACCACATCCAAACTTCAACAATTCATATCTTTCACTTCCCACATTCAAAAATGGCATATTATACATCATTGAAAAGCTTTGAAATTCCTCTATAACTTTTAATAAGGCTACTTGATCCAATTCAAACCATATCAGTTTAGAATTTGCCTCAAAGCACAGCATCCACAAAACCTACCCTTATGGACATTTTTAAAAACAAAGCAAAATAATCTTTGGAACAACATCCAAACATTCAAAAGATCATAACTTTCAACCCCAATATCAAAAAATGTCATACTTTATAGTGATAGAAAGCTATCAAGAAAAGCTACAACTTTCATGAAGATCATTTTATCAAAATCTTCCTAAATCAACCAAGAAAAATTCACAAAAGTTTCTGATCAAACACTCAACACTGTTACTATTCATCCCAAAAAATTTTAGACTTTCTGATTCTCCAAAATTTAACACTTTCACTGTTCATTTCTTTTTTTTAATTTCATTCAAATCAACTAAATTTCATACTCAAAAATCTCAAAGTCATCAAAACCAAATCAATTTTTTCTCACATCTTCCAAAATTTTCATACACAACCTACAAAGTAACACAATTATACACAATGGAAAATCCTTGAATTCTCATGCTTCTTTCATTCATCAAATTCTCATATATTTATACTTTTCATTCATTACAAGGAAACATATCATGTTTCCTCATGCATTTTCAAATATTCATCACAATTCAACATTTAATTTCATTTACTAATTATAAATTCTGAGAAAAGTTCAGGGTCCAACAAAATAACCTAGGATACGATCTTTAGATTCAATTGGATAGTCCCATTACGAATTAGGAAAACTGATTAATCTAAAAAATAATCACATATGATCGAATCATTAAACCTAGGTTATGTTATTCCTAATGATTATAAACCATTTGTCGCTATAAATGAATCTCAAATATAACAATTACAAATTATATCGAAATTATAGCTATTGGTTCATAGACAAACAATCAAACTATATGATAATACAATCATTCATACATAAAAACCAAATCCATAGGCATAGAATATATAAGAAGAGAAAGAAATAACAAATATAAGGAAGGAATGCTTAATCAAGTCATTGGTGTCGACGTCACCTTTGAACTATCATCGGGAAGCTACCCCTCGATAGGTATCTGATGATTGAGAGATTTTTTCCCTCTTCATTCTCTCATGTAGCTTTCTTATTCTCCTTGTCAAAAAACACCGAAAACCTTTCATAACATTTGAAAAATGATAATTTTACATTAAAGGGTAAGCTGTAAGTGTCTCACGGGTGTGACAAGTGTGTCTGTCACCTCTTATGGTTGTGAGAGACCTCTCACTGTTGTGAGAGAGTGTCTCACACGCATATAACCTCATGCACGGTCATGAGCTTGCTCTTTCACTCTTCACTCTTCATGTTCTTCAATTTTCTTTTATTTTCTTGATCTATGACGACAAGTGATAAGTGCAAATTGCATTGTGTATTAAGACATAGTTTGATATGTGTTGAAATATTAATTCAATCATTTAGTATGTGTTTAGGTTAAAATCATGTTAGTTTGTTAATTATTTATTTTTTAAGTTTTTTATGGGTTAGTACAGGCTTTTGAGCCTAAATATTAAAATTTTGAGGTACCTTGATGTATTTGCTTGTGTTTTAGGGTCAGTATTGAAGAATGAAGGATTTTCAAAAGACATTCTGGCCGAAACAACCACCCACGATTATAACAAAAGGGTTAAACGTAGGCCACCATTGTGGCTTGCATCCAGTAGACATGTAATTGCTTACGAACTTTATCTTTCGAGGGAATTTTTGGATCTTTTGAAGCCCAAAAATGCCCTACGGTTACCCAAAACATAAAAGACTATTTAAAGAACATTAAGAGGAGTACAAAGGAGATTTTTACATTAGCCACACTTGAAACCCTAAAGAGAGAATGCAGAGAGAGATGAAGAAGAAGGAAAAGGAAGAAGAGGAAGACGAAGTTGACTCCATATGCTTCCTAGATCATAAAGTTTCTCGATGTTGCTACCTTCCGTTATCTATTCTAAGTCATTATTTCCTTTCATTTTTATTTTATTTATGTATAGAATTGAGATGGATAGTATGACGATAGGATTTGGAATATTGATGATGTTCTAAACTCTCATTTGGTATTTTTTTTTGATTTAATGATAATTTAGTCGATTATGTTTATTAGATGAATATCGTGATTTAATTGTGTTCTTACATAATTCGGTAATAAATTAGTAAGAGGGTGAACTGAATGAAAAACAATTAAATTGGATTAATAAGAGTTAGGAAATTTAATAGAAATGATGTCAAATTATATTGGTAATTGTGCAGAGAGAGATCCAATGTGGTATTCTGATAGTTTATTAGAGTGTTTCAGATCTAATTAAGGTTTTGGATAATTTATGAATTGAGATATTGCAAATTCCATAATCTGATTAAGGTTTATAATTTAGGGTTTAATTGTTATAACTAGAGATAGAGGAATTAGCCCTAGGATAGTCTAAAACCAACACTCCATTAACACACAATTGGCTAGGTTAGCATTAATGATAAGTAAAATCTCCTTTCCCATGAATTGGTAAATTCCTTAGGTTGATTTCTATTGTGATTATTACTCACCTGTTAATACTTTTATGTTTAATTTTTGATTTGATTGGTTGAACTCAATTCTCATAATTAATTTTTGTTGCATTTTTATTTTCAATTTTATAATTTTTATGGCCCTAGATTTTAATGGGATCGACACCTTTAATACTACTCTACGAACTATATGCTTGCTGAATATTGAGGTAATAAGGTTAAAACTTAACCCGATCAACAAGGGAGTATGATTCTTCAAAAAACAACTCAAGTATAGTGCTTTTGACTCACTTTAACTTCTTTGCTTCCGAATTGTGCCTAAAATAACATATGAGTCAAAGTTGGTATCTTAAGCATTTTCATAACAATAGTCACTAAGTGTTATAGAATAAGTTCATAATCAATTAAGCATATATCACACCAAGGGCATTCTTACCTGGAAGAAATATAGGTGATAACATACTCATGCTATAATAGTTGGTAGGGAGTACAAATTTGGTAAGAAGATTCAAAGCTGCCTATTAAAGATTCACCTTTTTCAAGGCCTATGACACTATTAGCTAGCATTATTTATGAGATTGTTTTGAAGCCATTGGTTTGCTGTTAACATTCAAGAATTAGCTTGTACAATGTTTCCAATCCACTTCCTTATTTTGGTGAATGGTATCCCAGCTCCACCTTTTAACACTATTCGAGGCATTAGACAAGCAGACTCCCTGTCCCTATATCTATTCTATTTAGCAATGAAAGGTCTTTCCAAGCTTATCTCTAGACGTATTGATTATAATGGGAGGTTTTAGTACCAACACAAATGTAGCCTATTAAGTTATCCCATTTGATCTGTGTAAATGACTTAATTCTTCTTGGAAAAGTCGATGATTATTCAATTTGAATGTTATTGAATATGTTACAGGTTTTCACGAATTGGTAAAGACTCACTGTAAAACTGGAGAAAAGTTGATTGAATCTCTCTTGATCAAAAGTTCACAATCAAGAACAGATTAGGCGTATGGTTCGTTTTTCCCTACAATCTCTGCCATTGAAATATTTAGGAGTAACTAATGGTTCCAATAAATCTAAGTTTTCTAATTTAATTCCTTTGATTGAGAAACTCAAAGGAAGAATGAATGCCTGAAAACATAAGTTTTTATCCAGTGCAGCAAGAGTGACTCTCATTAACTCAATTTTGAGTAGTATGCAAGTTCATTGGGCCACCCATATGGTTTTGCCAAGAAAGTCATCAAAGAAATTGTCATAGTACTGAAAACCTTCCTATGGTCAATGAAAATTGATAATTGCAAGCAAGCCAAGGTGAAATGATATGACATCATCATCCTAATTGGCTAGTGGATTGAGAATCATCTCAATTACCCAAATTCAGAAAGTATTACTTCGTAAGAGGATCTGGAGACTATTTACAGATAGTAAAGCATTGTGGGTCAAATGGGTGTATGAATATCATCTAAAAGATAAGAGTTTTTGGAGGTTGGATAAGTGTAGAGACTATTCTTGGATTTTCAATTAGACGATTACTCTAAGAGACATGAGATATCCCTATATCAAGCATCAATTAGGAAACGAGGATGATATATGGTTTTGGTTTGATAATTGGACCAATTACAACCCACTTATATATAGAGATCTTGCTTAAATCAAAAACCAAATCCCAGTTAATGCCAAAGCATCATCACTAGTCCAAAATGGAGATTGGGGTGGAAATTACAAAGGCTTCTCCTTGCTTGTTAATTATTTTCCAACAATCCATGAAGGGTTAAGGAAGGATAGAGTCATTAGGAATGTCTCTCCCATAGATATATTTCCTAACAGATCTTGCCGTCATTTGATTGTCAATAATGTTGAAGTTGTACCTTGGTTTGAGTTGATTTGGAAACAAGATTTAAATCCCAAAGTTGCAATTGTCACTTGGCTAGTGATTAAGAATAGGCTCCAAACCAAAGATAGATGGTTTGGGACATATGATCATATATGTGTCCTATGTAAGTACATCATTGAAAGCAGAAATCATCTCTACTTTGAATGTAGCTACTCCAAAGTAATTTAGAGTAGGATTCTGATTATGTTACAATTCTCTATCTACTCGTTTGAATGGAGGGGGACCTTGAATATGATCGTAGGATGTACTAAGCAGGGTAAAAAGGATGGTTTGTTCATCAAGACAGCTTTTACTACAGTGACTTATTCCATATAGAGGGAAAGGAATAGGAGACTATATAAAGGAGTGGAAGAAAATAAACATCAGCTAGCATAAAAGATTGTGAATTGGATTCGAGCGACTTTTATTTCAAATTTTAAACAATGCTCAATCAGTCAATTGGTGAGAATGAACTGGTTATCGTAATGCTAACTATAGCAGATATTTTTCACTATTTTTTGCCTAACGTGTTTTGTCACGGGATAATATAACTCATTGTAATGGTGTACAATAGCTTTTGCTAGTTTAATATAAATACTTGCATTTTTTTTTAAAAAAAAAGCTAACTTATATATAATACAAAAGACTCCACTTAATGGCTTGCTGTTTATCGATGAAAACAATATACTTGGGTATATCTGTGGTCATATGAATCTTTTATTATTCTCCTTAATTGTTTAATTGCACTGCCAGTGATTTGCGTCAGCGTTGTGTTGTGTTGTGTTCTGATGTTGGAAAAAAATGATTTGCTCAACTGCTGTGTCGTGGGTTGCTGGTAAACTAATGCCAACTGAAGCTTAAACAAATTGCTAAATTGCTAACAATTTGTAGCTGCGATGTCATATCGGAAAGAGACGATTTGTTCCATTATAGTGTTGTGTCCTTACGTTGCTGTCTTGCTAACAAAGTAATGTCACCTTGTAACAATTATTTGAGGTTGCGTGTACAGATGTGTAAACTCATTTTTTTTTCTTAATCAACCCCAACGCAGAATTGTTTTGTTTTAGAAAATTTTTTGCTTAATGGCTTCTTCTCCCTTCTTGAATACAACTTTTTTTTTATCCGAGAAAATCTCATAGACGGGCTAAACGGACACACCTCTCTGAGGATCCAATTAACGTACCACCCTACAGGCGAGTCAAACGGACGTACCTCATTATTGAGGGCCTGACTATGATTGTGTTTACATATGAAAAGTAATTTATATTTCAGGAAATACAGGACAATTGTTACCTCTGTCAATTAAGGCTCACTGACGATGTAAAGCAAGTAATAATTTGTTATTTCTAGTACGTGGTCTTTTGTTTGTTGAAAGCAAGCGAATCGGGAGGCAGTTCAACAATTTCAATTTATAATATCTAAAACGCGATTCCGACCTACCACCATGAATTTCAATTTTCGGCAGAACCAACCCTATTACCTTCTTACGTTATGAATTATATAAGATCATTCCGTATGAGTTGTTACGTTGTATACATAAAAGATACTGTTGGAGCGTAGTAATTTCTTCACATATGGAGCGTCTAAAGTTCTACGTCTTTTATACTTATCTTCACTCTCCATTCACATCATTTACCGGGTCAAGTCTTTCATATTTGACAGGTCAACTACATTTTCATGTTTCCATAATTTTCTCCGTATAGACAAAGATGTGTGCTCTAATTCAGCCATGTATAGCTTGCAAAAGGCTTTCTTTGGTGATGGCATTATCATTGAAGGTCCTTTGATTTCTTTCATCTTATAGACCAGAAACTAAGCAGGTAAAAGCTAGCCTGAAGATCCAAACATCCCTTAAAACTTCATTTTTGTGTTCAAATTCCATTTGATACTGTTAGTCCAAAGAATAGAGGGATTATTAACATTGTAGAGCTGAAGAATTGCTTGTCATAAGTACCTGTAGTAATGAAATTGAAAGAAAAGATGTTCCACATTTTTAATAGCAGCTTTACAAAGGATACACCAGTTGAGCAACTTAGAGAATTTGGCTACTCTGTTAAAAGTTGGAAGCCTATTTTTGATAGCTTGCCATAGTATAACTGAAGATCTAGGTAAGTGATGCTTGATCAACACTATATTATGCCCAGGTGCAACATAAGGAGGGTTGCTCAAAAGAGTCCAACAAAATCTATTTATGTAGATACCAGAGGGAGTGAGTTTCTAGACAATGGAGTCTTCAACAAACTTATCTAAACTGTAGCTGAGGAGAACTTGAGATATGCTTAGAGAAGGATTAAGTCTATTAAGGTTATTAGATGATAGACCTTCAACTATCGAGGCATTTGTGGGTATAATAGCTTGAGGGGGTGGCTTCAATTACACATTCTAAGGGTCTGAAAGGGGTCCAATTGTCAAACTAAAAAAATGATGTTCCTACCTTTTTTGATAATTGATCTGTATGAGTCTCTGATGCTCCATCTTAGTTTAAACAAGTGAATTATAAGGTAAGAGTCATTAGTTGGACTTTTAGCGGCCTATATGTTTTGATCCTTGATGTAATATGTGTGCACCAATTTCATGTATGGGATAAGTTGTCATAGCCTTCTCATTAAGAGAATAGAATTGGTGTTTTAATATGCAAAATACCAAGACCTCCTTATTTTTTACACAGTTAAACCACAGACCAACTTATTTTATTGATTATATTTTTACTATTGCAAGCTGACCATAAATAGTTTGAAAACATCTTTTCAACAGTCTTGATCACAACCTAAGGGAAAACAAGATGAGAGGCCCAATATGTGTTTATAGAAGAGAGTATAGATATGATCAGTTAATATTTGATAGCTAGGGATAGTGTCTACAAGTCGAGTTTTCAATTCTACTCCTGATTTTTTCAATAAAAGTCTTAAAGTTTGAAAGATTAGGTTTAGTTGAGGATATTGGAATGCCCGGATATTTAACAGGTAAGTGATTTAGTTTGAAACCTGTAATTAGTGAAATTCTAGTTGTAGATGGACTTGCATATGTTGAAGTAAACATACTAGATTCTTTATTAATTTTAAGACCTGACAAATTGTTGAAGGCTTTATATAAGGATGTAACTAAGAGATGTCATCTTTTGTAAGGAAAAATAGATCATCAAAAAAGCTCATACTAACTATCCCAAACTTCTTACATTGAGAGTGAAATTTGAATATTGTTTTTCTAATAGCATTACTTTTCAACAATCTATATAAAACTTCAGAAACCAAAGAAAATAAGTATGGAGAGATAAAGTCACCTCGTCTGATACCTATAGCAGCATTTATATGTTTTTTCAACTCACCATTCACTAGAATTCTGAATGAAATAGTTGAGATTTATTGATCAATCCATTCTGTGAAGATATCAAGAAAACCAAAGGCTTTAAGAACATGGGTGATGAAATGTTATTTTACCTTATCATAAGATTTTTCAAAATCAATTTTGAGTGCACAATTGTTACTTTCGTTCTTTCTAGTGTAATGCTTGAATAATTTATTAGCTAAGGATGTAAGTAGAGTGAGCTGAGTCAATAAGTCCAGGAAGTGTAGGTTGTAATCTCAAAGCAGTCACTTTGGAGATGATTTTGTAAATAGAGTTACAGTAAAAGATGGGTTTGTAGTCTTTTAAAGATTTATGCTCATTCCTTTTATACCAAAGCAAAGAAAATGTTTCTTATGGCCTTGATACGCTTGCCATTATTAAAGAATTCCAATACTGCATCAGAGACCATGTTGCCTATGATGAACTAGTTTTCTATGAAGAAATGTCTATTAAAGCAATTTGGTCCTATGCTTTAAGAGGAGCTAGAAATCTCAAGGCATTTTCAATTTTAGATCTAGTAATAGGAGATGCTAAAGCTTCCATTTCCTAAAAAGATAGTTTTTATTGAACTATTTACTCAATAAATTCCACAGAGGAGTTTGCAGAAAAAGGAGAGCCTAATAATGATTGGAAATAACAAGTGGCTACATGAATAATTAGCCTTGAGTTTGAATTAATGATCTATTGCTTTAACAAAAACAATTGTTTTGAGGCTTTCCTAGCAGGTATAGATCTATGGAAGAAAGCTATATTTTTGTCTCCAATTTAGGGCCATTTAATTCTAGATCTTTGTTTCAATAGGAAATAATAGAAATTAGTAGTTTTGATTAGTTCTTCAATGTAAATTTTTTTCCTCTTAGATCTTTGGACAAGTGGGATTGATGTAGAGATTATTTTAACCTCTGTCAAGAGCAGCTTTGGCAGTGTTTAAAAAGTGATGAATATTCCCCACATTAACTATATGAAAGGCTTTAACTTTATCTCAGATGCTTTTGATTTTCATAAAATATTGAAATTGTTTAGAGTTATAAAATTGAGAAGCTAAGCCTCTTTTGACACCATCCAGAAAACCAAAATAGAAGTGAGGAAGTTATTGAATCGAAAAGGATACCCGATAGGAGTATGGGGAAATGTTCCAGCCAAAGAAAATTAGATAAACCTCTATCAAGTTTTTTTCCTCAAGAATGTTTCATTATCGTACTTGTTCTCTAAGTGAAGAAATTTCCCTTAAGACAAATGAGAAACTTGAATATCAGCTAAGAAATTACTAAGATCATAGCAAATAAGACTATTGGAATAATGACTTTCATCTTCATTTTGATTGATGATGGATTTGAAATTGCTAACCAAGAGCTAAAGAGAGTTGATATTAAGTGATAGCTCTTGTAGCTTGCTCCATAAGGAAAGTCTTTGAAAGCCATTATTGAGAGCATAAATGATTAAAAAAATCCAAGACTTTCCGGAGATGTTTAGAAAATTCTTGCAAGTGGATCAATTGGTTAGTAATAATATAATCAGTTATGACAACATTGTCATTATTACAGATCAATAGAATCCTTCCATTACGGTGATAATCCTAATTATAAATGGACCTTTAGTTATTACGCAAAAGAGACAAAAGACTCCTGATGTTCTTATTTATTCTTATTTCAATAATAGCCATCAAGTAGGGCTTATTGCTAATAATAAAGTCTTTGATGGCTTTTCCTTTTTAAGGGAATTAAAACCCCTAAAGTTTCATGAACATATTGACATTAAGAAGTGGAAGAAGATATAATCTTCTTTCTATCAGATCTCCTTCTTGACTTAGTTTTAAAATCATCTTCACTACTTGGTGCTTAAGTTTTGATTACCACTTTAGGTGCAGGGACTTCAATTACTTTTTCCTTTACAATAAAAGTTACTACTTTTCTGTTTTCTATAAGATTGTTGCTATCTCTAACAAGATCAACACTTTCAGTGTTCCATTTATCACTAGCTGTCAGGGTATTAGAGTCTTCACTAAAGTCTCCAACAGGAATCTGAACATAAGCTTCTCCTATCCATTCAGTAAAACTGCACTTTTTGAACATTTTTCTAGTTGGTTGCAAAGTTTTTAGTCGTTTATCAACATAGGGTATCCATGTATATGTAATTTTCATTATATCTTCAACAAGCTCAAGTTTGTCATGAAACCTCATAATTGATATCTGCTTATCAATAGCCACATATATTTTAATAAAATTAATCCTTTCCTTTCTATAGTGGACTGAAATAATAGAAAATGTAGAATGACTTTGAGGAGCCTTAGTCTTCTTTTTTCTTAGTTTGATATTCATTTCGATAGTTGTCAACTTCAACTTCTCTTAACCAATTTCATAAACTAGTTTCTTGAGTTTATGGCTTTGCTTTTTTCTTATATTTCTTTTCATCAAAATAATAAACTCATTACTAGTAATTAAGTTTGTTTATCATCAAAACATTAGTAGGAACCTTTTTTGTTTAATCTATGTCCCTATTTTAAATATTAAAAATTTGTAATTTTTAAGAACAATATGAAAATTAAGCATACAATCAAGATAATGATTAACACCTCCTTAATTCAAGCATAAGCCATAATTCAATATCAAAAAAATTAATATGTAATGCCAACTGTAAAAGGAATATCAACATATTTACTTAAAACATAAACTTAACCAAGTATAAAAACATATAAAAATACCACATATGCAAATGTTACCCCCCTTGAATGTTATAAATACCCCTAAATATAATATCATAAAATAAAAATCTGTCTCCTCTTTTTTGGAATCGACAAAAAAAAAACATATGTAAAAATGCATAAGATAAACTTTCACACATCAAGTGAACTTGGTTAAAAGATTAAGAGGAATCTAATTAAGAATGTTCAAGAGAGAAGGCTATTGAATATTTAAAGAGTCAAAGTAAATGTTTAAAAAGTCAATTTTGAAAGAAAAATTCCTAATTGTGTCTAATTTTAAAAAATCTCCAATTTTGGTATCATGCCTAAGTTAAAAAAAGTCCAATTAAGGAACCAATGATAAATTTTGACTAAATTAGGGTCGGGAATTATAACAAATATAAGCATAATCACAAATATCCAACAATTAATTTTAAAATGTATAATTTTGAGATCCAAAAATTTGATAGAATAATAAAATGAATTAGTTCCCAAAATATCGAAATTGATTAAATATGTACTGACATATTTAAAAAGGAAACAACCTTGAATCCTTTTATAATTTTACTATGGAAGAATCAATTTGAAAAGATAAATCTTAATAAAAAATTTAAATTCTCCAATTTGAAACCTAAGAATGTCAAATTTTCCATTTGATGCTAGATAATGAGATTTTTATGTTATAAGGAATGGAATTTGTTAAAAGAAAGGAGATAATAGTTTTAGGCTTTTTGAAGATATAAACATAAAATATGAAAACAGAAGAAAGGAGTTGGAAAAGAGGTTAAATCAAGAAGAATGATCAACCATATAACTCAACTAAAAGACTATGTCATTGTGTGGTCGACTATACTATCAACTAAATAGGTTACAAACTCACTGTTGGAAGAATTTTCTAGTTAAAGGGATATTGGTCAATCACTCAAAGACATTGGTTAAACAAGATGCATAAATGATCAACCTAAGGAGAAATTAAATTCCTTATATAATTATTAGAAAAAGGGTAATGTCAGATATGGGAATATTAGTTGATTATAAGAGGGCATTAGTTGACCAATATGTCTATATGGGTAACCAAAGAAGGACCAGATAACTAATAAATGAATAGATGGTACAAAATGAGGCTAATAGAATTGGTAAAGTAAAAGTATATGTTGATTATGTGGTAGTTTCTGAAGTGAATCACACGTTAATACAAGACTTATTAAATGATATGCTCGTGCACAAGAAGGGGGAATTGAATTGCGTATTTCCCTTTTTAAAAAACCCTTCGAAAACGTTTTTGTTAAAAGAAACTTGTTCTTTTCACAAAAACTACTGAAAATCAAAGTTATAACGTATTTTTCGAAAACTTGTATAAAACTAGTAAAATTGAAAATTGAACGATAAAAGAGATAAAGGGTAGAGAGATGTTGACGCAATAATTTTTATACTGGTTCACCCCAAATCGTGGGCTATGTCCAATCCTCAGATGTCTCTCTGAGATTTCATTATCTCTCAAAACTTTTACAAGTATTCTTTGTCTCTGAGCCTCTTCAGGTCTCTTATAGTCAGTATTCTTTCACACTTAGCCTCTGCAGGCTATCTGTATAACTTTCAACTGAAAGATATTTGAGCTTTGTTACAGAAAAAAATAGCTCTAAGTTCCGCACAATAATATCTCTCAAGTAAGTTTTTGTAACTCATTGTAAATCTTGTAACTTTTTCAATCTTCGACTTCGACTCATATTCATAGTCTTCATCTTTAACTGCTTCTTGATTCTTGCTTCTTGCTTCTTTCAAGAAACTGTTATTCAGTTGAGTTCTATAACTAACTCAAACTGATTCTTGATTCTGACGTGATTTGCTTCCGTCTGCTTTTCATCGTCTGCTTTTCTTTCGTCTACTTTTGGCTTTCATCTGTTCTTACTTCCGTCTGCTTTTGGCTTCCTTCTGTTTTTCTCATTCATCTGCTTTTGCTTCCATCTGCTTTTGCTTTCGTCTACTTTTGCTTCCGTTTTTTTTTTGCTTCCGTCTGCTTTGGCTTTCGTCTGTTTTTCTCATTCGTCTTCTTTTATTTCCGTCTATTTTTGCTTTCGTTTGTTTTTTTGCTTCCGTCTGCTTTTGCTTCTGTCTTTTTTTTTCTTCTGTCTGCTTTTCACATTCGTCTACTTTTGCTTCCGTCTGCTTTTGCTTCCATTTGCTTTTCAACTTCTGTCTGTTTTTTTTCTTTCGTCTATTTTTCAATTTTCGTCTGTTTTTCTTCTTTCGTCTGCTTTTCAATATTATTTGTATTTCATCAAAATCATTTATGTAAAGTCATTTTGACTTAACAATCTCCTTCTTTTTTATGAAAACACATAATCATACAAGTAAGATGAAAACTATAAAACAATATACAAATGAGAAATAAGAAAATATCTTCACTCTGTCTTCTTCATTTTCTACTTACTCTTCCTCCCCTATCTTTTTCTTTCTTGTTCAAAATTTTCTTCTCCCCCTGTCATTTCTCTGTGTCGTTTCTCCCCCTATTTTTTATTAATCAAAAATGATTATGACCGATGATGCTTCAATAATTCTTTCACCATCTCCTTTAACTCCTTGACTTCTATGCGTAGGTGCATTACTTCTGCTTGTAAGTCAAAAGATGAGGTAGGTCAGTCATCATCCTTCGGTTGTTCTTCTTCAAAAGCAATTGTTGTGACATATGCGTCTGAAGATGGAACATATTCTTCAATAATCTAAAAGATAGGAGGTTGAACGGATAGGTTGGGTTCAGGAAGGTCTAACTCATCAGGAGCTGGTAGTCTTAACATTTGTCTTCCACGCAGGTGTAGGGCTTCTTCTTCAATCGAAGATGTATTAGACAATGGCTCAATACGCATAATTGTCTGCACAAGGGATTCAGTGAATTTCCTTTTTGTAAGTGTTCCCCCCACTGGATAATGTTCATCTTTCTTTATTGCACTACTACTAGCTCTTGAAATGTGATGGGAAATGAAGGTTCCCATCATCATCTTCTCTACAAAGCATGCTTCATCAATACTCCGTGCTTCTTCAGCAATCTGATCTATTGACAAATCATTTGTTACCCCTTCTGGGTATAGTTTCTTCTTTCCCTTATTGCGATCCATGGGATTCTTTAGTTGACAATCAGGTACAACCTTTATCACTGTTTTCTCTGTGACTGGGTAAATAGTGTATGATTGGCTCGTCATTTTTGTGGGGTTTGGTTTTGTGGCAGCATACCTCAAGGCTTCATAAAAAGTCCTCTCATCTGCATTCAACAGATGCCTTGTACAACTATTTATCGGAATAGGTTTTAAATATGCCTTCAGTGATCTTTTTGGAATATACCTGATGATTATCGTAAGTACTCCTCGTATTCACAAGTTGAACTTTTTCAATTATTCTGATTCTCAAGTCTTCTTTTAAAAATTGAGAAGAGTTGTATTGAACCAGACTAAGTTGTGCTGACTCTGCCTGTGGAACATTAGTAGGCATAACATTTTTCTTACTTGGTTCTACTGATTTCTTCTGTGAAACATCAATAGAAATAGTCTTCTCCTGACTTGGTTTCTCAGAAGTGGGAGTAGTCTTCTTTTGATTGACTTTCTCCACAGTCTTCTTTCCTGCTTCAATCAGTCTTGGAGTCTTTTGAGGTTGTGGTTTCCGCTTCTCAAACTCCAATTTTCTTTTTCTCTCAGTCTTTTTAGACTGTTTGGCTGTATCTTCATTTAGGATAGAGACTAGAGACCTTGTAGCCTTAGGTGCACCTACTCAGAGATTTTTTCTTGAATCAGTTCTCTAGATCTCTTTTCTTCCTGTTGTCGCAAGGTTCGAATCCTGGGTGATCTCTTCGCTTTCTTTGGAATTTCACTCAGAAGCTTCTCCCCTTTTCTTTTTAAAGCACCTTCGTCTGTCATCCGTACTCGGCTACTTCCTTTTTGAGAAATCATCTTTTCATTCAAAATTTCTTCTGATGATCTCATCCTTTCAATCATGGGCATGTTTACACTAGATTGAGATTTAGAACTTTTTATAGGAGATTTCTTCTTTGTACGCTCCCCCTCAGTTCTTGCTTTAATCTCAAAATCTATTTCTAACCTTTCTAGATTCTTCAAGCCCATTTTTGCTACCATACCTGAGTTGATAACACTCATGACAGACATCTTCAATCTGTTTCCTCTGTCAAGAAGGACTCCAGACTCCCTGAATATCCTTGTTAGCAACATTCGCTAAGGGTAGTTGTTAGTATCCTTCATTGCCTTAACCATATACTGAAAAATCAGAAGTGGTAAATCTACGGGTTGACGATTCAGCAAGTAAAATAGGCATTGTTCTTCCAAAGTTGTCACCAAATGCCTTGAACCAGCTCTCGGTAAGACGCAGTTGAACAGAATCACATGTAAGACCCTAGCCTTTGGCACCAGACTTGAGGTCTTCCGCTTCGATGGTTCATTGTCTCCATACAACTGTCGACTGACTTCATCTTCCTTCATACTAACTTTCATCATCCATCTGGCTTTGCTTGTGAGCTTTTCTCCGGCAGATGGACATTCAGTCACCTTCTCAATTGTCACAACAATAGACAATCTATCTACTGTAGAAATAATAGCACTGTCTACTAGTTGCACATTCTTCCAGAAATCATACACTTCATTTTGATATACAATTTCCCACACCTGGAAGAACTTCCTCCATCCTGCTTCTACTATCTCCGGTTCGATATCCATGTCATCTTTCCTCAAGGATTCCAAATCAACATGCCTTCCGTAGATCATTGCTTGCTCCATTGATTCTTTGATGAGTAGAAACTGAGTTAACTGATATTTTTTCTTCACAAGGTAAAGTTGGTTACCAAAATTTGAGAGAGCTGAGAGCTGAAAAGTTTTTGAGTTGAGAATTTTCGAAAGATATTTTCAGGCGTATTCTAGAATAGGTGAGGTTCTCAAGGCTATGTAACTTTCCCTCCAAGAGTTTCTTCTGTGAGAAGTTACCAGCTGTAACTCACTGTTAGTAATGCCGTTAACTTTGACGTCCTTTTATCTTGCCTGTGACGTGTTTGACTGTTGATCACTTAACATCACCATGTTGGGATTCTGTTTGATTTTTTTGAAACGTTCTTCACTTAGTGGTTTGGTGAAGATGTCCGCCCATTGAAAATTCATCTCAATAAATTGAAGACTCGTGATCCTTCTCTGAACGTAGTCCCGTAAGAAATGATGTCTGACTTCGATATGCTTCACTCTTGAATGCTGAATTAGATTCTTTGACAAGTTGATGGCGCTCGTGTTGTCACAGAAGATTGGGATCTCCTCTTCTTGAACTGAATAATCTTCTAGTTGATATTTGATCCACAATATTTGTGAACAACAACTTGCGGCAGACATCTACTCGACTTCAGCAGTTGATAGGGCGATTGAACTCTGTCTCTTGCTTGACCAGGAAACTAGGTTTGAGTCAAGAAAGTGACAGCCTCCACTTGTACTCTTCCTTTCAATTCTATCTCCAGCATAGTCCGCATCGCAGTATCTAATCAACCTGAAATCTTTACCTTTCTCATACATTAAGCAAAGATCAGTAGTACCTGTGAGATATCTCATAATTCTTTTAACAGCAATGTAATGAGACTCTCTAGGATCAGCCTGAAACCTTGCACACAAGCATACACTGAATAATATGTCAGGTCTGCTTGCTGTAGGATAAAGCAAAGAACCAATCATCCCTCTATATAGGGTTTGATCCACCTTCTTACCAACTTCGTCTTTCGACAAAAGGTTCAAAGGATGCATCGGAGTTTCCATAGGTTTAACTTTATCCATATCAAACTTAGACAACAATTCTTTCACATATTTCTGTTGATGGATAAAGATTTTTCCTTCGGTTTGCTTAACTTGCAACCCAAGAAAGAACTTCAACTCTCCTATCATACTCATCTTAAACTCATTTTTCATCAAACTCTCAAAACTCATGCATAAACTTTTTGAAGTCGCACCAAAAATAATATCATCAACATAAATTTGTACTAAAATAAAATCGTTCTCAGAATTCTTCCTAAAGAGTGTCTTATCTACCTAACCTCTACTAAAACCACTCTCAATAAGAAAGGTACTTAGACGATCATACCAAGCTCTAGGAGCTTGTTTCAAGCAGTATAAAGCCTTATAAGTATATAGACATGATCTGGATACTTAACATCCTCAAAACCAGGAGGTTGCTTAACATACACCTCTTCGTCTATAAAACCATTCTAAAACGTGCTTTTCACATCCATCTGAAAAGGCTTTATATCATGACAAACAGCATATGCCAACAATATCCTAATAGCTTCAAGTCTTGCTACTGGAGCATACGTCTCATTATAGTCTATTCCTTCTTGCTGATTATAGCCTTGTGCTACTAATTTTGCTTTATTTTGACTTACTCTTCCTGATTCGTCTAACTTATTCTTAAAAACCCATCTAGTTCCTATGATGGATTTCATCAAGGGTTTAGGAACCAAGGAGCAAACTTTGTTCCTAGTAAACTGATTCAGATCCTCTTGCATAGCTAAAATCCATGCTTCATCTTGAAGAGCTTCATCAATCTTCTTAGGATCTATTTCAGAGACAAAAGCTACATTAGCTTCTCTTCTAAATTTGGACCTTGTTCGAACTCCTTCTGAGGTCTCTCCTTTGATTAACTCTTCTGGATGAGAACTTTTATATTTCCAATCCCTTTTCTAATTGGGTTTCTGATGATGAAGCTTCTTTAGTATCACCTACGGGCATTGAAGGGATTTCACTATCCATGTCATCTTCCTTACTTAGTTGGAAACTATCATCAAACTTGACATGAATGGTCTCCTCAACAGTCTTCGAGGTAAGATTGAAAACCCTAAAAGCCTTCGATGATAATGAGTAGCCTAGAAAAATAACCGAATAGGTCTTTGAATCGAACTTATCCAACAATTCTTTTGTATTCAGTATAGAGCACTTGCAACCAAATGGATGAAAGTAAGATATTTGGTCTCCTTCCATTCCATAACTCATAAGGAGTTTTCTTCAACAACGGTCGTAACAATATTCTATTCTGAATGTAACATGCTGTATTCACAGCTTCTGCCAAGAAGTACTTAGGAAGATTCATCTCACACAGCATAGTCTTTGCCATCTCTTGAATCGTTCTGTTCTTCCTTTCAACAACTCCATTTTGCTGTGGAGTCCTAAGAGCAGAGAAATTGTGGAAATTTCCATTCTCCTTACAGAATATTCTAAACTTCTCATTCTCAAAATATCCACCACGATCACTCCTAATACTCACTATCGACATTCCTTTTTCATTCTATAACTTTCTGGAAAGAGTCCTAAAATACTTAAAAGACTCATCTTTGTGTGAAAAAAATAATATCCAACAAAATATAGTAAAGGCATCAACAATAACAAGTCCATATTTCTTTCCGCCAAGACTTATCGTCCTAGTTGGACCAAATAAATGCATATGTAACAACTCTAGAGGTCTAGATGATGTTACAAAATTTTTAGAAGAAAACAATGTTTTGACTTGTTTTCCTT
>JANITW010000007.1:8037077-8047234 GCA_027564335.1 Erythroxylum williamsii
ATGTATGTATGTGATTCTGCCATAATCTTTAATCCACACGTTGTTAATGTGATCCTTGGACACCAAGCTCTGATACCAATTGAAGTGAATCACACGTTAATACAAGACTTATTAAATGATATGCAAATGCACAAGAAGGGGGGGTTGAATTGTGTATTTCCCTTTTTAAAAAACCCTTCGAAAGCGTTTTATTAAAAGAAACTTGTTCTTTTCACAAAAACTACTGAAAATCAAAGTTATAACGTATTTTTCAAAAACTTGTATAAAAATTAGTAAAATCGAAAATTGAACGATAAGAGAGATAAAGGTTAGAGAGATGTTGACGCAGTAATTTTTATACTAGTTCACCACAAACTGTGGGCTACGTCCAGTCCTAAGATGTCTTTCTGAGATTTCACTATCTCTCAAAACTTTTACAAGTATTCTTTGTCTCCGAGCCTCTTTAGGTCTCTTACAGTCAATATTCTTTCACACTTAGCCTCTACAGGCTATCTATACAACTTTCAACTGAAATATATTTGAGCTTTGTCAAAAAAAAAAAAAGCTCTAAGTTTCGCACAATAATTTCTCTCAAGTAAGTTTTTGAAACTCGTTGTAAATCTTGTAACTTTTTCAATCTTCAACTTTGACTCATATTTATAGTCTTTGTCTTCAACTGCTTCTTGATTCTTGCTTCTTACTTCTTTCAAGAAACGGTTATTCAGTTGAGTTCTATAACTAACTCAAACTGATTCTTGATTCTGACGTGATTCGCTTCCATCTGCTTTTCATCGTCTATTTTTCTTTCATCTGCTTTTGGCTTTCGTCTGTTTTTGCTTCCGTCTGCTTTTGACTTTCGTCTGTTTTTCTCATTCGTCTGCTTTTGTTTCCATCTTCTTTTGTTTTTTTCTGCTTTTCCTTTCGTCTACTTTTGCTTTCGTCTTTTTTTTGCTTCCATTTGCTTTTGCTTTCGTCTGCTTTTGGCTTCCGTCTGTTTTTCTCATTTATCTGCTATTGCTTCAGTCTGTGTTTGTTTTCGTCTGCTTTTGCTTTCGTCTGTTTTTTGCTTCCGTCTGCTTTTCACATTGGTTTGCTTTTGCTTCCGTCTACTTTTTCTTCCGTCTGCTTTTCAACTTCCGTCTGTTTTTCTTCTTTCGTTTGCTTTTCAATTTCGGTCTATTTTTCTTCTTTCGTTTGCTTTTCAATATTGTTTGTATTTCATCAAAATCATTTATGTAAAGTCATTTTGACTTAACAGTTTTAAACAAGAATCTAGAATTTTCTAATAGACAGTTTACCAACTCTATTAACTATATAGGCGTAGAACCTTACTAAGTAAGATAGAGTTGAATTATGAGGAGCACACAATGGAAATGCTTATGAAGCTTTGTGAGGAACTAATTGAAAAAAAGAAGGCTTCTATTATAAAAATGATGGTGAAGCCATCTTTCACTTCACTAACGAGAAAGTCAATTATTTTTATGAAGATTAATGTTATTTTCTTAATGTAATAGATACCAAAGTCAAGGATATTTTTAACGATATCATTAAGCAAAATAGGGGAGTGTGATAAGAGTACAAGAAAGCATGGACAATAGAAATCTTAAATATAAAAGAGAGAAGAATGTGGAACCTACATAATACTTAAGGAAAAATGTTAAAAATCATTTTCTTTACTCCCCCATTATTAGAGTCCAACTAAGAGACTACAAAGAATTTATTAAGACTAGGGATGCTAATTTATACCCATTATGAATTGACCTAACTTGACTCAACATGACCTATATTAACCCGATGTTAATGGCTTAAGCCTAAGTTGATTGTGATCATGCTATTTTTTTAAATTTTTTAGATTTTAGGTCATGCTCTAACTTAGGCTTTACATCCTAGCCCGAACTAAAGCTTTTCAAAAAAATTTCTTTAAAATGACATTTTTTAAATAAGTAGAAAAATAAGGTAATTTTGTTAGTAATAAAAATACTTAAAACCATAAGAATTGCCTCTTAATTATACCATTTTTCCACTTCTTACATTTTTACTGCTTATCTTTTGCCTATTTATTTTTCTTCTACTTGTCACTCGTTGTTCATTGCTTATCAATTCTCTTAACTACCTCTCTTCCCAATTGATTTCTAGCCTCCAAGCAATCTATAATCTCTACAAGTAAGACCTTTCATAAGTTTCTTCTAGTAATAAATTTTTAATTGAAGCTTTACGTCAACTAGTTATTATATCATTGTACTATCCTATGAATCTGCACAGAAACTTAAGTTCATTTTTTTATCTAATCTATAAGTTAAAAAGATCAGCTAAAAATTTTGCTTTTAGATCTTCAAAAAAAGCCTTACTTAGAATGGTATAACCATTGTAATATTTGAATTATTCAATACTAAAAGAAATTGATCCTCCTAAAAAGATTCATGATTCATATCATCATGGGATTAATGTTTGGCCAGTAGACCGTTGTCTAACAATTTTATTCTTTTTTTCTCTTTTTACAGTATCTAGCATTAAGCATATCAATGTAATCATGGCATATCACATCAAAATTTTTAGTTTATTTTTTACAAAAAAGGAGAAAGTAAAAATAGATATAACATCATCATCCTAGGATGTTGAAATGAAAGACTAATTCTTAAATAGAACATACATCTACTATATCTGGAATTTCACATTATTTGATATCTAATTTTGAAACTATACTTTTATAATCATGAGTTATATATTTAGAAATCAGTGTGTAGAATCTACATCTTATTATTAGTATAACACTTATTATAATCTTTTAGATTTATAGATGAAAACTCACTAGTGAATTTTTTTTGTCTTTTGTTATGGTTTTATTTTGGTTAATGTTATAACTATTGCCTCTAAGTTAGATGCATCCTTATGACTAAAGATTTAATTACTTGATTATAGAAAATGCATGACTTAGAGGTTTCCCATAAGCTTAGCATTGTATATTGTTATTGCTTGGCAATTTTACTTTTTTCGGTATATCCATACTTGGAATAAAGTTGTTGTTCTAGTAGCTCATGCACTTAATTACTTATTGGGTTTAACATTCCTAGGATTTGAAGGAGGAGGAGTAGCTTTTGTTAAGTTTCCTAGCATTTAAGGCATTTTTACTAATTGAAATTTTAAGTTAGGCTTTTTAAGCCTAGCTTGATTTGATTAGGCTTTTAGCTATCCATGATTGATCAAGCTTGCGTTTAGATTGTAACATCCCAGATCACCCGATTACAGATATTATCAGCTTTGAGCCTTGGCCCATCCGAGATTCACCTCACAATTTTGGCTGAAATTCCAAGAATCTTTTAGGACTAAACTGAAGTTTAGTATTGCCTTCCACCCCTAGACCAATGGTCAGTTATAGATGACCATTCAAATACTAGAGGACATGCTGAGAGCATGTGTGATGGAATTCCAATGGAGTTGGACTGTCCCTTATAGATGCATTCTCCCGAGCAAGTGTGCGGGAGAAAAAAACTGTGAGAGCTTGGCTGAGCCAAGGCCCAAAGTGGACAATATTTGTAAGTGAGTAATCTGGGCTGTTACAGTGGTATTAGAGCCAGTACTCAGGCCGGTTGGACTAGTAGGTGGCTAGGCTTCCCTTACAGATGCGTTCTCCCTAGTGAGTATACGGGAGCAACAAAACCATGAGGGCTTGGCTAGCACAAAGCCCAAAGCAAACAATATCTATCAAGCGGGTGATTTGGGATATTACATAGATTCAATGGTATAAAGTTTTTATAACTTTAGGTTACCTAAAGCTTGATTTAGCTTAAGCTCAAATAGAATGAATCAAACTTAATTATACCCCATATTAGGTTCCAAGCTACTAATCCTAGTGTTACAATGGTTTTCTTAGACCCAAACTCATACAACAAGTGCGCCTACTCCATTTTAAAGTAATCTTACTTGGGTCCATTTAAGCAAGACTCAGTCATTCCCATGTGATCGTTGACCATCCAACTTGTTCTCAAACCCCTTACAAATCTTTTAGTGTTTAACTCTCACACTCTTACAATGATTCTAAGAAAGCACTAAAATAACAAAAACAACAATAGGAGCACAAAAGAGATACAGTTAACTTGTATTACTTCCTTCAAAGTATACAAAGGAATGCTCTTTCAATCTTATTTATAAGGAGTTAGGCTCAAATAAGCTTTTTGTAGGTACCTTTGGCTTGATGGCCAAATTACAATTAGAATCGTAACTGAACTCAACTAACTAGATCACATATTATCCTAATTATATTACATCATACTAACAAATAGGAGGATATCCCCATCCAAATAAGACTTTATCTGATAGGATTTAGCTACATTACAATTAACAAGATAAGAAATTAAATCTATCTAGGAATGATACATTTATATCCATGAAGATCTCCATTATCTTTAGATGATCCTCTTTTATGGTGTTTATCTTATAGAGCTGATGTCTATCCCCTGTGATCTTATTCACCACATCATCAAATATCTCCCTACAATCACTATCTGTTTATAACAGACCACTCCAATAGAGCATATTCCCAAGCATATCAAAGGATCTTTAGGGTTGCACTATACTGAAATGATATGGTAGAAAACAATTCAAAAGATATTTCCACTTTACACATAAAATCATATAGTACGGAGGCATTTTAATTAATAAATTGCCAAACTTCGACCATACTTTCAAAACTACCTTCCATATTATTACAATTTACGGAATACTCAAAAGATATAAAGAAAATCTTATATCAATAGGATAATGTGACAATGTTATTCATAATGCAAAATAACTAGAGACATCTGCAAGTATAACTGATCTCGACCAATAACTTAATTCCAAATATAGATGTAATAGTCAATTTTTCAAATTAAGTGATTAGGGCCCCATATCATTGCATATAAGTTATATCATTGAAAATTCATGAATTGCATTTCATTCACATGCATATCATTAGCATACAAACATAAATTATGATTTAGTACACATTGCAAAGATAGTATATCATAATGTGAATTGTGTATTGTTTATACCATGCATTTTGATTTGATTGATTACGAGTAGTAAATTTGGAATTAATTGATACAATTGGAAATTGACGAATTAAAACGTGTATTTAGTCTAGGAAAATGCCAAGTGGTAAAACAAATTGATACATGAAAAATTAGGATGATGAAGCCTATAATTGGGTGACATTTGGCATAAATAAATGAGTAACATTTGGCATAGCTAATTAATTGACAAATGGCATTGATTATGGAGTGACAAATGGAATAATAACTAGGTGACATTTTGGCAGCTTATGGAAAGGACAAATGGCTTACATGTTTAGGGACATATGTCAAATTAATTTGGTAACATCTAGCATTTGATGAGTCATGCTATGCAGGACTAATTTAAGTTTGTTCATTCTTCTCTTCTTTCTTGCTTCTCACCACCGAAACCCTCCTAACTTATCTTGCTTCAATTTCATACATACTCACTACAAGATCTATACAAAAATATATGCTCAAAGATAGGTATAATCTGTTATCATCATTTTACCTATGTTGAAAGCATCCTAGCTTCATCTTGTACTTAGATGATCTTGCTTAGATGGTGAGCTAGATAGACTTGTTGAATTGAGCTAGAATTGGAAGCTCAATAAGTAAGTAAAGTGTTGCTCTTATGGCATGTTATAATAGAAATCCTGGAATGAATGAATTGGGATGGATTATATATGATGTTGATGATGAATTGTGCTAAAAATTTATACTTGAATTGGATTGGGATTTGATGTATAATGAAGGTGAATTTATGTTAATGAAAGGTGTTAATATAGTGATCTTGAAATGGGAAACAACTAGGACTACATGTATGATCAAATGAATGATAGTTTTTAATTTGATTTTGATGCATGAAAAACAATAGTTATGAGCTGCCAAATGAACGAACTTGAGTTAGTATTACAGAAGAAAATGGTGTGGAATTGACATATAATTTAGGTATACTTGAGGCATAATTTAGGGACTATGATGAAGATGTTTGAAATTGGAGACTATTGAAAGGTGGATTACTCTCTCTTAAGTTATAATCACTAATGTCTAATTAACAAACCCTAATTAAGTTGCATTACCAAACATGTTTTCTCTTTATTAACAATCAACCCATAACCTAATTAGATCTTAAGCATTCTATTAAACAATCGGGTCCTCACACGAGATCTATCTTTGTAAAATTACCGATTTGATTATTTGCGTGGTCTATTAGGTTATTTAACTCTTATTAACTAAACCCAATCATTTTGCATTCGGTTCAGTGTTTCGATTTATTACCAAAGAATACAATTATAGCAAATAATCACAATACCTAGATGAATTAGCATAAAAACAACTAGATTAACATTAAATCAGAAACAAATCCCTAAAGAAAGTTAGAATATCCTTAATTCAAGATTCATCATCATATGAAGATTGGAAGTGGAAGCACCTAAGGTAGATCCCCTTCTAATCTCTTCTTCTCTCTTTATAAGTTTCTTCTTCCTTAGCTTCTTCCAAAAGTGTCAAGAATGGAGGCTCTTTAGGTTTTTTTTCTTTACCTTTTATAATATTTTTCTATTTAAGGAAAAACTTAGGTTTTATCCGAGCCTCGAAATTCCAAAATAGCCCCACAAAGTTGAGTTTTAGCGCTAGTTCGTGTCTAATATTATGTAGGCCTTGATCGTGGTAGACTAAAATGCTCTATGTCAAGAACGGGGAAGAATAGGCCACGATTGTGGCTTCCCCAAATTAGTTCTTCCATGATTGTGATCCTTGGTCATGGACTTCCTCCGAATCTCCTCCATTCTTGAACATCTGCTCTCAAACATTAACAAATATATCAAGGCACCTCAAATACACAAAATTAAAGCTCAATAGATACACTATTATCTAACCAACTAACATAATTCTAAAACTAAATATGCATGAATCAATTAATTGATAACCAAAAACATACTAAAATGCTTTTTTTCAATTTTTTGTGATTGGGTACCATAATCACAAAAAGGGAAATAATTCCTAAACTAATTCTCCAACAACGGCATTAAAAACTTATTGAGCAACTTTTAATCTTAAAAACCCTCATTATTCCGTAAGCACATAGGTCGTAGTAGTATATGAGGTGTCGATCCCATGAGGAATTAGTGAACTAATCGAATCCTAATTTTTCTAAGGTTTAAAAGTCTAATTAAAATGAAAATAAAAATGAGCAAAAAATTAAGCAATTGAATATGGATAGATTGAAATTGAAATTGTAAAATTAACACAAAAAATCAAATTTGAGCACTACTAATTAACAATTGAAAATTCACACATGGAAGTTTAACCAATTATGAGAAAAGGGGATTTATCATATCATCTAATGCTAACTTAAACACGTTTGATTTAATCCAGTATCGATCCTAAAAGTTTAAAGGATGATTACTCTCTCTCGAGCTATAATCATTTAATCCTAAATCACAAACCCTAATTGAATTGCATTATGGAATTAGCAATCTCTCAATTAGCAAATAGGCCACACATCCAATTTGATCTTAAGCACTCTAATAGACAATTATGTCCTCACACAAGATCTCTCTTTCTACAAATTACCGATTTTATTATTTTTGTGATCTATTAGATTTTTTAACTCTCATTTCCCAATCTAATCATTTTGTTATCAGTTCACTCTCTCAATTTATTACGGAAGCATACAAATACAACAAATAATCACAATACCTAACTTCTTAACATCAAAAGTAATCAAATTAACATTGATTCAAGAACAAATCCCTAAAAGAGTTTAGAACATCCTTAAACCCAAATTCGTCATCATCACATCCATCTTATAAATTAAAATGAAAGAAATAGCAAGATGAAATTAAAAAGTTCAATTCAAGTGGATTGGGAGTGGCAGTAACAACAACCCCTCCTTCTTCTTCTCTCCTCTTCTCTCTCTTCCTGAGCTTATTCCAAATGTAGCAAATGGAGGCTCTATACTTTAGGGCTTCTTTCTCTTCCTTTTATATTCTTAACTAGGTTTTAGCCAGGCCCGAATGTCTACAATAACCATCAAAAAGTTAAGTTTGAAAGTAGTCCCTGGATCTATTATCACACCTACCATGATCGTGCTCAATGAGTCACAATATTAGCAATTGAAATTCGAGTTCTGTCACGATTGTTGCCAATGAGTCACAATCATGCCTGGTCTTGTTTGGCTTCTATCACAATCATGACTAATGAGTCATAATCATGATATGTGTTAGTTGCTTTTATCGCGATCGTGACCTTGACTCCTCCTTTGTTCACTAAATCTTCTCTGATATTCTTTACTTGATCTTAAACACTAACAAACTCATTAAAACACCTTAAACACACAAAATTAAAGCCCAATAATATACTCTAAGCCACGTAACACTCCAAAAACACAAACACATAATCATACAAACATACAAGCACAAATCCTCTAATTAAAAACTAAAAATATACTAAATTCCCCACTAAAACATAATGCTACCTATAACTATCATTTCTCTATTTCCAAATGACATAAATACCATAGCTAAATGCAACTCTAAAAAGATTATGATCTTCTTCCAACAAAATATGTTTACTAAGAACCCAAGTCCCTATTGCCTTCCATTCCATATCTGGGCAAGGATCACAATAAAGCTTATGTATTAGTTTCTATAACATTCATGGGTATCTACATTGAAAAAAAATAAATGATCTCGCATTTAATTTTCATATTTATAAAGAGGGCAGATGGAGTTAGAGAAGTGTGTATTTATAATCCCATCAAGAGTATTTAACATATCTATTAATGACTAAAGTAATATAAAGAAAATTTTGGGGTAATTTTGTCTAAGCTAAATGAGCTTCCTCTATTATATCAATTCTTAATTATCTTTAAATAGCTGGTAACATGATTTGTTGTTAATTGAACTTTTTTTTTAATAGGTCATATCATCTAGGATTTTGCTAAACTTATAGTTGGGGATTAAGTTTCTGAAGTTTGAAAATCCCCTATACCATACTAATCATTATCCTTTATTAGCCCCAAATATTTTTTTCCATATTGAGTTAAGTATGATTTAAATAAATTATAATTTTTGGAGTCAACTATTATGTCAATGTTAGTAGGATTTTATTATATTGGTTAGTTGAATTAAAGTAGTAAGAGTGTATAAAAGGCAATTTTGGCATGTCACTTAAGTATAAAAATCCTTAAGAATAAAGGAAGGGAAAAGTTGATGCTTCACACTCATTGAGGGTATAATTGGAAGAAAAAGTGTAGTTTTGCTCTTAAGAAAGGAGAAAAACGTGAATAAGGGAGAGGAACAAGAGAAAAATGGAAAAGAAGGGAGAGGAGAGAAAATAAGGAAGGTCAAGCAGGGTTTCATCTTTTCTTAGCTTTCAAGAGTGATTTTGAGGTTATCTAAGAAGAAAAACAGAAAAAGGAAGAAAAGAACTTTCATTTGAGCCAAAAATCTCTTTATTTGGTGAAGATTCAAGGTAAGTTTATTCTTAAATCCTTTGGAATTTTAGAAGGTTTTAGTTCATGAAGTTCAGGAAATGCATGGGATTAAGTATTCTAAACTCAATTTTAGTGAGTATGCTTTGTGGGTCCTCAATTTGTATTCCTATTGAATGTGATTTCTGCCAATGTTAAAGGGAATCAAAAAGGGCAAGAGGAGCAAGAGGAGAGGCACCTTTAAGTAAGTTTTTAAGCAAGGAATCTTGGAGGGTTACATGTTTATGGTTGAGTTAATGAGCTATGAATATTTCTCCAAATCAATAGAGTTAAATGATTTCAATCGTTTCATAAATATTGCATTTATTGCTCCTTAAATGATTTAAGAAATTGCTACTTGTTTGCTTCATGAATCTTGTTGATGACTTATGAAATGAGGATGGAAATGGTATTTGAAAATGCTATGCTTATGGAAATCATGTTTCTGAAATGTGCCTTTTGGACAATATGTTTATAAGTCAAGAAATTCATGTTTGTGTGGGTTTCTGATGGTCCATTCTATTATATCACATGCACGTTGACCATGTTAATGGCTTTTCCTAGTTGCTCGCTAGTGGCATGGAGCTCCTTCCTAGACTCCCTTATATTTATGAATTACGCAAAACAATTATATGGGTTTGTAATAGTCCATTCTGTTATTACTGGAGATT
>JANITW010000007.1:8077768-8095877 GCA_027564335.1 Erythroxylum williamsii
GCCATTATTGCAAGAAGAAAGGCCACATCATGAAATTTTGCCAAAAGTTGAAGAAGGAAAAAGGCAAAGATGTAAATAAAGAAGAAAGCAATGATGATGAACAAAGTATCATTGTTGATGTATTTAACCTTGTTATTGATATAGAGATAGTTAGCTTGGTGTTGCAAGAAACAAGTTAGATAGTTGACAGTGGAGCTACTGTTCATGTTATATCTCACAGACAATTTTCTCATCTTATACACCTGGGAATTATAGCGTTGTTAACATGGCAAATGAAAATCTGTCAAATGTTATTGACAAAGGAGATATTTTTTAAAGACAGCGAATGGTTCAAGACTATTGCTGAAAGATGTCAGGCACATTCATGATATGCATCTAAACTTAATTTCTGTAAACACGTTAGATGATGAAGGTTTTTGAAATACTTTTAGAAACGAAAAATAGAAGCTTACTAAGGGCTCCTTAGTAGTGGCAAAGGTCATAAGCACTCAAGATTGTATATGATGTAGGCAAAGCTCTCTAGTGATGTTGTCAATATAGTGGAGAATTATAATACATTTGATTTGTGGCATAAAAGACTAGGCTATATTGATGAGAAAGGGATGACTCGACTTGTAAAAAGAAACATGCTATCTGGTCTAAATTAGATATATCAGAAGAAATGTGTAGTTTGTCTAGTAGGGAAACAAAACAAGATTTTTTTTCTAGAGTTCTCCTCCATCCAAAATGAAGAATATTCTAGATTTGATTTACTCAGATTTATGAGGACCATTGCCAATGTCACTTGGTAACGCACAGTATTTTATAACTTTTATTGATGATCATTTTAGGAAAATGTGGGCCTATAATCTGAAGACTAAAGATTAAATGTTAGATGTGTTCAAACAATTTCACACCTCAGTTGAGAGACAAAATGAGAAAAAGCTGAAGTGCATTCAAACAGACAATGGCAGAGAGTACATCAGATTGTTTGATGTTTACTGTAAAGAGCATAGCATTCGACATCAAATGACACCACCCAAAACACCGCAATTGAATAGTGTAGCTAAGAGGATGAACAAGACTTTGATGGAAAGAGTAAGATGCCTACTTTCATATTCAAAGTTTCCTAAGGCATTTTAGGGTGAAGCTTTACTTACAGCTGTTTATGCATTAAATCGTTCATCATGTGTTCCTCTCCAGTATGAAGGTCCAGAAAAGATGTGGTCAGGAAAGGATGTTTTCTATGATCATTTGCGGATCTTTGGTTGCAAGGTCTTTGTCCATATTCCTAAAGATGAAAGGAAAAAGCTTGATGTCAAGACATGACAGTGTGTATTCATAGCCCATGATCAAGATCAATTTGGTTATAAGTTTTATAATCTGGTGCAGAAAAGACTTATCAAGAGTCGTGATGCTATGTTTGTTGAAGATTAAACTATTGAAGATATCAACAAGGCAGAGAAGGAAGTTCCAAGCTCTGATAATGACTCAACAAGCTTACGATTGAATCCTCCTACAGTGGTACCTAGACAAGTTAGAGATGAAGTATAGAATGATCAGCTAGAAGTTGATAATGCAGATGCTCCCATTAAAGTTGAACCAGAGGATGATGATGGTGTTCACATTCAACCAGCAGCACCTGAAGACTATCTAGTCCCATTACGAAGATCTAGTAAAAATAGACAAACATCTATTAGATATCCAGTTGATCAGTATGTAATGCTGACTAACGGGGGAGAACTAAAAAGCTTTAATGAAGCCATGAATAATGAACACAAGAAGAAATGAAAAGAAGCCATGTAAGACGAGATGAAATCCTTGCATGAGAATAAAACATTCAAGCTAGTGAAGTTGCCAAAAGGCAAGAGGGCAATAAAGAATAAATGGGTGTTCAAGATTAAGCATGAAGAACATAACGACTATCCTTGATTCAAAGCAAGATTAGTGGTCAAAGGATTCAACTAAAAGAAGGATATTGACTTTGACAAGATATTTTTACCGGTGGTGAAAATGACATTCATAAGTACAGTGCTAGGGCTAGGCACAAGTTTTAATCTGAAGGTTGAACAAATGGATGTCAAAACTGCCTTCCTACATGGAGATTTGGAAGAAGAGATATACATAGAGCAACCAAAGGGTTTTGTAATATAAGGGAAAGAAGACTATGTTTATAGACTAAAGAAATGTCTATATGGTCTAAAACAGGCACCAAGACAATGGTATAAGAAATTCGAGTCTGTTATGGAGAGCAAGGCTACAAGAAGACTACTTCATATCACTGTGTATTTGTGAAAAAATTCTCAGGTGATGATTTCATTATTTTATTGCTATATGTGGATGATATGTTGATTATTGGTAAGAATATTTCTAGAATCAACAATTTGAAGAAACAACTGAATAAATCTTTTGCTATGAAAGACTTGGGATCAATAAAGCAGATTCTTGACGTACAAATTATCAGAAACAGAAGCTCCAAGAAACTATGGTTGTCATAAGAAAAGTACATTGATAAAGTACTTCAGAGATTCAAACTAGACAAAGCTAAAGCGATTAATTGTCCTCTTTCTAATCACTTTAATTAAGTTACAGAGAGTGTCCTTCTACAGATGAAGAGAAGGAAGAAATGCCCAGAATTTCATATGCTTCAGCAGTTGAAAGTTTGATGTATGTTATGGTTTGTACACGACCAGATATTGCTCAAGCAATTAGAGTTGTGAGTCGTTTCCTTTCTAATCTTGGAAAGGAACATTGGGCTACAATCAAGTGGATTCTTAGGTATCTTCGAGGGTCATCCAAAATATGCTTATATTTTGGAAGAACGGAACTTGTGTTAACTAGTTACATAGATGCAAATATGGTTGGAGATGTTGACTCGAGAAAGTCTGCATCAGGTACTTGATTACTTTTACAAGGGGAGTTGTGGCATGACAATCAAAATTACAGAAGTGTATTATATTTTCTACAACTGAAGCAGAGTTTACTGCAACAACGGAAGCTTGTAAAGAGTTGCTATGGATGAAGAAGTTCTTTAATGAACTTGGTATCAAACAAGAACATTATTAGCTGTTTTGTGATAGTCAGAGCGCTATTCACCTTGGTAAGAATGCCTCCTTTCACTCATGATCAAAACACATTGATGGAGATATCACTGATGTGATAGAGATGAAACAATAACAGTTAGAAAAGATCCATACTGATGAAAATTGGAACAGACATGTTAACCAAGATTCTATTAAAAGACAAGTTCAAGTATTGTCGATTAGTAGCAGGTATGATAGAGCCCTCCATATAACTGGAAGGAGGAGATTTGTTGGAGGGACATCAATTGTTCAACAAATATGACACCAATTTCTATGCTACATTAGTTGAAAGAATAGAAAAAGAAAGCTGTCTTTGCAGCTGTCTCATACGGTGGAGTGCCTATATACGAAACCTCCCACGTCATACCAAAACACTACAAAATACATAGACAAAAAATCAGAGCAAAGCAACGCTTTGAAGTTAGAAATATTTTCTTAAAAGATTGGTGAGTGACAAAATAGTGAGGTTAATATTTTTAAATTGAGAAACACCTTATGAGTCATTATTTCGGTTTTATCTCTGTATACTTAATATTTGTAATAGTGGAAGAATTATTCTGAGTTTTATCCGTAGACGTAGCCCAAAGTTAAAGGTGAATCATGTTAAATATTTTATGTCTATTTTGCTCATTTTATTTTTTCTTTTTTAAAAAATACACCCTCTGCGCTTAACACCCAATTCCCAATAATAATATCAAGATATGCTTGGATTTTCTATCAAAGTTGATATATAGTTGAATGTACATCAAGTGTATATTGTTGGAGTTGAATGTACATCAAATATACAATAATGGTAAGTTATTGGTCATCGTTGATTGTAGTTCATCAGTTGGCTCTCTGCATTCTAAAATATGAAGTTTAGAATGGGAATAATGTTGCAAGCTTAAATAATTTTTTTTGCCACTTCTGTAAAATTAAAACAAAAATTGGGGAGAAACTATTTTCCTTGATTTTTTGAAAAAAAGTATATGTATATATATATGTAGAAAAAAAAGTATACATATAATCAACAGTACTCTTAATTCTTAAATAAAGAATAAGGTAAAACATTAACTCTTAATTATGGTAAAATATTAACTTCTGAGATTATGATATAGTAACTCCTATTTACCAAAATTTCTAATACACTCCCTCAAGTTGTGTATGTACATCATAAATGCTCAACTTGCTAAATAAGTATTAAAACTGTGATCCTTCGAGAGTTTTCGTGGAGATGTCAATCGTTTGGAACTGTGACGTCATTTGCAATTAATGTGATGATCGTTTGTGCTTGAACTTACCCTTTAACATAGTGATAATCAATCTCTGTATATTTGGCACGTTAATGGAACACCGAGTTAGCAGCTATATGAATAGTAGACTAACTATCACAAAAAAGAGTGAAAACCACACCCAAAGAAGTCAATAAAGACTTCAGTCAATATCTCACTCTTAGTGGCAGACATCACGTGTATTCAATTTAAGCTAATGGTTTGGACACAATACTTAAGGAGCTTCCATGTTATGGTGACTTTGAAGAGTGGGGAGACATTTTCGCTGAAAATCACATCGAACCTTTTATAATGGCAGAATAAACAATATAGTCCTCCAACTGAGTCAATTGACAAGTCATTTTTCATGTTCTACTCCCTATTTCTTGAGCTCTAGCAATCTCCTCATGAGAATCACTTGCACTACCCTTTAACGTAGAGTTATAGGCTTCTTAATAACTCGCTTTACATGAATCAGTCATCGGCTTCTCTAAATTACCATTAATTAGTGAAGCCTAATTTATTTTTTGCCTTAAAGGCATTCATTGTAACCTTTTCTCACTTACCATAATTTTCTCCATTCAAGACATATGTTTAATTATCGCTTCTGAATTATCTGAAGTTTGTAATAAAAATGGCGATGACGAATCAACCGTCTTCTTTGACATCGAGGTCTTGGCTGTGTTATCGGCCGTTGACTGTAAGACGAGTACAACGTGAAAAGAGAAAGCCGAGAAGGGACTGTTGACTGGCTAGTGAAATTGCACCAGTGCAACATGGATGGTGAGGAAATATTAGTTTTAATGTTTACGTAAACTCATTATGATATTATGTAAAATTGGAGAAAATTGAAGATAAAGTATTCTCTTTGATATTCTGAAATTTTACGTATGTACAAAAGTATATATAATCAACACAATTCCTACATATGATAAAACAGTAACTCCTAATTAATGTAAACCATTAACTCTAAATTGTAATGGAGTAAGCACTCGTATTTATAACTCAATTTCCAATAAATTCGCATTCAACTAACCTAACAAACTCCCAAGTTTGAGGAATGGTAGATGCAGTTATTCATTGAAGGGCATGTGCGAAAGAGAACATATATATATATATATTAATTACGAACAATTACTTCGTCGCTCTGTCTGTACTATTTTCTCTTTTTCAATGTTAATGATTACAGTGTATATAAAGGCTAGAGACGTGCATCAATTTATTCCTTTACCAAACCCACATAATTAATGTAAGAAGCCATGCAAATTCTTTATAGTGGAAGGTTAGCTAGGAAGCCCTACAAAGAGGTTAGTAATTATTTGGTGACATTAGCTGCCTAGAATGACATTTGAACTTGATAGTAAGTGGGGTTGGTTTGGTTAGTTAATAAATGCTAGAAAATTGGATTACTTTAAAGTCAAAGTTAAGCATGGAAGTGATGTATTGTCTGCTTAACCACTCCTATGCTTTCCAAAGTGTGACAAACGCAATACGCAAGGTCGATTCCATATGTTATTCTGTTGATGCCGTGGGGTGGCCACCAGTAACCAATTATAAAATTATCCATATTGTTGGTGAGAGTTATGCAACCAATCAGTGCTGACCCCTTTATATTAACAAAAGAAACCCGTTCGTGTCAACCTGAATTAGTACAATACTGATTATTGGTTTACCAAACGAAACCCGTTCACGTCAGCCTAAACTAATTTAAAAATGATGCTTAGTTGGTTTAACAAAAGAATTAGCAAAAAATGCTAGGTGGATCTCGATTCTGTCAAGCTTTATATGACACAAAAAAGGTATTTATTAATAAGAATTTATTAAAAAAAATTGTATATAGCATAATAACTATTTAATAGATACTCAAAATAAGTATTATTACAAATCAAAATCTTTAATATTTATTTAAAGTGAAAGTATTTAAATTATACCTTAATACATCAACAATACGTACATAATGAAATTTATATTGTGATGATTCTTCTACATGTTGATCCACTTGTTCTTCCATCATTTAACAAATAAATGATTATTAGTAAGCACATGAGAGTGGTAACATTTAAATTTTACACAAGATGATAAAGTCTGCAAACACGTACGCTTGTGATGATGTATACTTTCGATAATTTCATTGCCCTTTAACTTGGTCTAAAGATGTTTCTCCAATTAGTATAACGCTTACAAAGTGATGCACTGAATCGTAAAATTTGAGGTACTAGAAACTCAATGAGTTTCTATAAGAAAAGGAATATATAATTTTCTTCTATCAGACAATTGATTATATTTAAGGACACTGGTGATCACTTACATTTAATGGATAAAAGTTATTTTTTTTATTTACTATTAATGCCAAATCCTCTCCGCGCCACAACTCTAATATTAATAAAAGTCTGAATAATAGTTTAAGTAGTAGTTGAAATATGATTGCTCTAAAATACACATTCAACAATACAATACCAAAATGAAAGTTAATGCAATATTTGTTAAAAGAAAAAATAGAAGAAGAATATTTTATTCTAATAAAGAAGCATTTAAAACTCACTAGCCTTCCCCTTTAGTAAGAAATAAAAAGGAAAGGGACATCGCAAAAGATAATGAAGATAAGTGCTTCAAATATCCCTAACATAAAGACAAAACTTACAACAAGAAACATAATCCACGCACCACAACAAAATTGTAAATTATTGATGGAAAAAAATCTGTAGTAAATTAGCAACAAAAACTACTTTCTGTATGTAAAGTTTTCAGGAGAAAAGGTAATATGTGATGGAAAAAAATCCGTCAATAAAGGAAGGGATGAAACTTTGTGTCTGAAAATGTTGTGCTTTTCTCCCCTCCAACTCTCTGTCATCATCTTCTGTTATTCTCCGGTTATAAACCACCGTCGTCATCTCTGTCTCCAGTTAGTCATCCATCGTGGTTAATTATTCCTCCTTTCCACTTGGTTTTTTATTTTTCTACTTGTTATTGTTAGGGAAGCTTTTGTTTGGGTCAGTTTTGGTTGATTTCCTTTATGTTGTCTATGTTTATTTCATCTATTAGTGGTTTATTGTGTGTTTGAATGTGTTCTTGTTGGTGAAGAATGCTAGGCACTAGGTTTTTTGTTAATATTTAGGGATGAATTTGATATGCCTACAAAGTGTTTGATGAAAGGCTTAAAGGGATAAATTTGTTAAATAGATTCAGATATAGTGTGGATAGGATTCTGATGCAACGTGTAATAGTGGTAAGTCTAAGTTGATCTCATAGAGAGTATATGTAAAGTCTATGAAATGAAATTAATCGGCGTTTATGTCTTAGGGGTAGGGCGAGTTTGTTTAGTTTGAAATTATAAAATAAAGTAAAACTAACCTAATGAAAACAAGTTAAAGAAAACATGCAAAAAATGTTAAAAGTGGTGAATTCATTAGGAATCTGGTTCTTTGGTTTAATCTTGGCTTACACCATAAGTAAACATAGTTCAATGATTTATTGTTCTCAAACCTCTCCTAAAAACTATTAATTATAGGTTAATCTATTAATCTATGTTTTCCCTTAGGTATTATTTATTTAAGATACGATCGTTAATTAAACCTAGCCACTGAATAACCTAAGATATGATCTCTATATTCAATCGTGTATTAACATTATTGATAAGTGTAAATTGCATCATGTTTTAAGGCATAATTTGATATGTGTTAAGCCATTAATTCAATCGTTTATTATATGTTTAGGTTACAGTTGTGTTAGTTTGTTAATTATTTATGTTTTAAGTGTTTTATGGGTTAGTATAATTCTTTGAACTTAAATATTATGTTTTTGAGGTACCTTGATGTGTTTGCTAGTGTTTCATAGTCAACATCAAAGAACGAAAAAGTTTTGGAGACATTCAAGCTAAAACGTTGACCCACGATCGTGACAGAAGCACTATAGTTAGCCCATAATCGTTGCCGGTATTCCATGATTGTAACAGAAGCACAAGGACCCATGATTATGTCCTGCATGCCATAATCATGACAAAAGGCTTAGATGTGGCCCATGATTGTGACCTATATCGGGCAGACTCATAGACGCATAAAAAATCCAAATTTTGAGGGATTTTTTGGCCCTTTCGAAGCCCAAAAAAACTTAAGCTACTCAAACACACAAAAGGATATTTAAAAGAATAAGAAAAAGAGGCAAAAGGAGCTTTTGCATCAGCCACCTTGACAAACCCTAGAGAGAATTCATTAAGAGATAGAGAAAGAGAAGAAGGAAAAGATAAGAGAACAAGAAGCTGATTTGACGTACTTCTCTGATCAGGAGTTTCTCGACATCACTGCCTCCCATCATTTGTTCAGATCATATTTCCTATTTATTTTCAATTTTATTATTGTATAGAATTGGAATAACAGTTTGATGATAGGATCTTGAATGTTAAAGATGTTCCAAACTCACCTTCGTAGTTTTATCTTTGAATTAATGAAATCTAATTGTTTATGTGGTTATTGCATTTGTTGAGGTTTAATTCTACGAGTTTATAATTCGTTAACAAATTGAGAGGATGAATAAGATGAAACATGATTAAATTGGGCTAATGAGAATTAGGTGATTTAATAGAATAATAAATAAATCAAATAAGTAAATTGTGAGATGAGAGATCATGAATATGTTTCCGATATTTTATTAGAGAACTTCAAAACTAATTAGGGTTTTGGATAGGTTATTAATTGAGAGATTGTAACTTTCATAATCTAATTAGATTTTATGATTTATGGTTAATGGTTATAACTCAAAAGAGAGTAATTAACCTAGGACCGTCTAAAACCAACAATCTAGTAATTCATAATCAGTTAGGTTAACAATAAGGATAGGTGAATTCCCTTTCTTTCAATCGGTAATTTCCTTATGTTGATTCTTAGGTGTGTGTTGCAATTGTTGAATAATTAATATTTTGTGTTCAATTCTTAATTTGATTGATTGAATTAAATTCTTGTTTTTACTTTCGTACATTTTGAATTTCTTTGATTTGTTTTTGGCCTTAGATTTGAGGATTAGATTATCCCTCCTTATGGAATCAACATCTTAGGTACTATGTAATGAATCGTGTGCTTGCGAATTATTGAGGATTATTTATTAAAAATTACATACAACTAAAACTCGATCAAGTGTTTGGCATTGTTGTCGGTCAAACGATTAGTTTAATTCTTATATTCTAAAGCTTTTTCACCATTTTTTATGTTTACAAAAATAGAGAAAGAAGTTTGGGGCATAAAGTAGAGACACATCAAGACATCTTAGAGTGAGAATGAGACAACTGAAGAGCTAGATGCCAAGAAGAAATGAAAAGAACAATGATGGAGGATGGATATTATAGGAAGCAAGGAATTTTTCCAAATCACAATGAGGCATGGTTTGGATGGGAAGTAATGATCCTTATTGGGACATGTACACTCCAGGGTGGCAGAACGACCCAAATTTCTATTAGTCTAACAATGTAAGGACTCACTTAAGACATCAAGATCTATTAGGATTTTAGTGAGATGAGTCCAGTTTATGGTATTCTAAATTGGAAAAGATCCTGGATAATCTCATGGACCTAGAGGAGGTTTAGAGGAGACTAGAAGAGCAAATTAAGTAAGTAACAAAAAATCATGCCTTGTTTATTCACAACCTAGATATTCGAGTGAGACAGTTATCCCTTGAATTTTGTAAGAGAAGTGTGGAAGACTCTCTAAGTAATATGGAAATACACCAAAGAGAGTAATATGAGGCTATCGCATATAAGAATAAGGGAGAGCTAAAAAGATTGGTGTAAAACTAAGCTGAATGCCACTTTATTGAAGACAAAGAGACGAAGAAAGAGGATGAAGAAAAGAATGCCAACCCTCCTTATTATTCACCAGTTCTTGATATACTAGGTATGAATATCGAAAAATCATTAGTAGCTGTCTATGAAAAGAACCTTATCCCTCAGATTAATGATGACCAAGTGACATTCAACATGAATGATGTATTAAAAAATCCAAAGGAAGGTGACTCATTAAGGCAAATCAATGTGGTTGAATCTTTAAAAGAACAAAAGTATGAAGAACAGATGACAACAAACATCGAGCTTGACGAAGTTATGAAAGTCTTTATTCGTGAAGCGAAAAAAGCAGAGGAGATGAAGGTGATTAGGGAAGAAAGAGAGAAACTCACCTTCTTACAAAACAAACTATAACATCCCATGTTCGGGGCTAGACCTCAAAATTGTGAACTGAGCGTACTATAGAGTGCATTGCATGCTTATGCATTATTGTATATTCACACACACGTGAATATTTATTATTGATATATTTAAAAAATTATTCTTGCATTCATTGACATTTTCCGGTATAGTTGACTGATTAAGGAGATTAAAATGTGAATTGTGAATTATTTATGTTAAAGATTTAATTGGAGACTAGTAATATTATTTCAAAATTTTTGGGTAGTGACAAACGTGGACTGATTAAATTGATGACAAATAGCTCATATATATATGTGTGACACGTGGCAACATGAAATAGTGATAAGTGTAATTCATGCAAGAGAACATGTGGATATGTGTTTTAGAAGTTGTCTTCCTGCTGCTCTCTCTTTCATTGTTCTTCATCGAGAGTAGTATTGTTATCAAACGTACTTCTAGCTTACTAAACACTAAGCATTAAGTTATGGTGATTTACTCTCTTCGTTAGCAATGAATCATGTAAGTAACTCTAATGATGTTTTACAGTGTTAATACATATGTATATACATGTGAAGTTTAAGCAGTATAGTTTCGGTGAATAAATACACTGAATGAGTTAGATGAGGAACTAAATTTGTTAAGTATCTGGAATAAAATATGAGTTTATTAAGTGTTGTGAAGTTATAAGCTATTGAAAAGATAAAAACACAGTAGAGAGAGAAAGGATTAATACAGTAGTGAGAGAAAGCATGTGTGAGGTTTCGGTTAGCTTATATATGACTTGTTTTGAGTTGTATTGGACATAGAAAAGATGATTAATGCATAGATGTATTAGTTGGAAAGTTTATGAAATGGAAAATTTGGTAATAAATGGAAGAAAAAGAGGAAGTTGTTTAGCGTAGGAAGCAGGTCACGAGTTGCGATCGTGCTTCAACACAATCCTGACATTGTTGAAGAAGATCACGACTTATAACTTGTTCCAAACAGTTTGTTCCTGAACATCCTTTGGTATTTTTGTTATATCTCTTTCACTTGATGTCCAAATGACACGAGACTTGAACCAATAGATTCATAACATATTTTTTATCTCTACATAAAAATTGGTATCTATCTGAATTGATTTGAAAAAGATTGATTGAATGAAAGTGAGGGAATCTATTGGAATTGAATGAATTGGAATATTTTATGGTATTTTGATTATTTCTTGATCTATAGGGATCCAAATGAGGTTATTATTAATTCAAATGAAACTAGAAACATAAAGCTACAATTTTCCTGAAGAAGGAAAATTGTAATTTTGGTTTTAAGAATTCCAAAATCTATTCTAAAGTTGAGTTATGAATTATGTTATAGTTTAAGAATAAACTGACTTATTTGGTGTATAAATTTCAGTATATTGAATTAAATTAAATGATATTGGTGTCCTTAGAGACCTAAGACATAGAGAAAAAATTGTTTAGAAGGAAGTTTTACTTAAATTCTTCATTTTCTGGATCTTATTGACCACATACAGTTGACTAGCATGGGATGTTTTCAGAAACAATTGAAATGGAGAATGAATGATTGAATTTCAATACAATTGGAGTACAACTGATATGTACATAATTGTAATACAGAAATATACCCAAGAATTTTTCATTGAATATGCATGATACATGAAACATTGATCATCATAATCATCATCATCATACCCCGAAGTCCCGCAATGAAGCAGGATTTGAGGGGGCTTGATAGTACGCAACCTTACCCCTACATGAAACATTGATACATATGTTTATCCTGTTTCATAAGTGCTCTAGTAATATGAAATTATTTTTATTGCACATAGATGAACAAATAAATCAACTGCTTCTAGATATTGCTAGAATGTCTAGGTAATAGGCTTAAAGGAGAAACTGTGAGTAACCTAAGATGGGCTCACTTTATTTGTTTTGTTCTGTATATTACTGAATGGTATTGATATATTACTGAACTGTATTGACTAATTGTGTACTGAATTTCAGACAATATATATCTGAGGCATTTGCTGCATGCAAATAATATTGGAAGTGCTACTTGTATGTGAATAAGTCTACCTAATTGATTTTCTGATTCTCAACTAAAAAGTTGAATGCTGGACCTAGTCCGATGACTACTGATACTAAGATTATATACTGTGATAATACATGGAAGTGAAAGTGATTGAATTGATGACTGAATTGTGACTTGCATATCATGTCAATGCATGTAATATGAAAGCATTGTGACCAGAGTAGCCAGTATGAAAGTGCTTACATATAGAGCTTTGTTTCGTGATTACTGTTTTTGCACGTAGGGCTATGCTCTATGATTCTGTTCTAATTGAGCTTGATGGATCAGTATCTATATACATATGTGATAGGCACTTAGTCACAACAATAAAAACGAATGTGAGTCTCATACATATAACATTCATATATCATTGGATTTCATTGAATGGTTTGCAAAGCTGAAATATAATGATAAATTGATATGAACTGTTTGACTGTATGAACTGTGTGATTATATATTGATTGTGTTTTGTTATATGAGTGAACCATCGAGGATAGTTACTCTACTGAGTTTGCAAAACTCATAAAAATAGCAACGTGGCTTTCCAAGTTTAATAAAGATCTTCAGATAGGCAAATTGGAGTTAACCACTATAATCGAGTAAGAGTTCTAGGTCAGGATCAGTTATCATCATTTTGTACCTGCATATATATTTTTGTATGTTGTATTGAAAAGTGTAGTTTTAAGTGATGTACAATGTATAAGAAAATGGTCCTTCAAATGTAATGTTATTGTGACTACAAGCGTTTCATTTTTGTAATAGGCCCAATTGTTTACTGAAACTCTGATGAGTTCAATAATGATTGTAATTTTTTTGACTAAAATTGTTTATAAATAAATTAGCCCAAAATTGATCATCAATTTTTTGCTTATCCATGTGTTATTTTATTAAAACATAATAAGTTTGATTTGCTGACTATTGTAGCATGCCCCTCTTATGGAACTCGTACTCGGATATCACTCAAGATATCAGGTACGTATCCTATAAGAGTGGATGCTACACAAATGGTTGGATTCGATGGAACATTCAGGGAGTTTTGATATTACCTAATTTATTGACTATTATGAAAAGGAAATTACTGAAATTAATTGGTTTTCTCAAATTTATCAATACTGTCCTTCTGATCATTTTCCAATTTGTAGCTTATGTACAAGCTACAAAACTGATGTTGAATGAAAAGGGTGGAACTAAGCCGCTTATAATTGATCCCAGCTAAGTTTCTTATTAACGAAAAATGTACAACTACCAACATTAAAAGCGTCCAACTACTGATAATTTTATTTATGATCTAGGATGGACAATTAAATGTGGCCTATTAGTTCATGAGATGAATGGATAAAGGGATGCAAACAGTATGTGATATTATGTGATTGCATGCCATTTAGAAAATTACCACCCTAGGCATCGCCATGCATTCATTATGTATGAGATGTTGAAGTTAAGTAAATATAGTGCCCTGGAAAGCCAGTATATTTATATGTAACTTAATATTCTTCAGTTACAGTTTTGTAATGAAAATATTTATTATTAATAAAACAAAAGAGTTTAATTTTTATGAGCATTATACATCTAGTCCTAAGGTACCAGGATTCTTTTGTCAGTAATATATATATACAAAGAGATGTGTGGGAAACATGTACATTATAAGAATCTAAAATAATGGATTCACAATTGAATAATCAAGTTGGTCACTTAATTATGGTTTAGACTGCAACGTTGCGATTTATCTCGTGTAAGTAAGGGAGTTTACTTCAAGGGAAAGATGATTTTTATATCATGATAGTAGTCCACTACGATAATGACACTATTAAATGAATATAGAATTAAGTATATTTTTAAGAATAAAGTAGGTCGTTATCTTAGTCTTAAAACATACATTTTAGCATTTGCTTATTATGGACCATAATCTTGATGAGTAGTGAACTCATATGTGTTTCATTGTAATTACTAAAACATACATTTTAGCATTTGTTTATTATGGACTACAATGTTGATGAGTGGTGAACTCATATGTGTTTCATTATAATTCTTGATATAATTGGAATAGATTTTTATAGAGTATTAATCCAGTGTCTATATGTTGGAATTGTTAATTGAAACCTGTATTAGGAAACATTCACTTAAATAAAGAGTTTATAGTGATATCATCACTTCTAGAAATTTTATGGAGATTGGTGCTTAAAATGGCATCAAGAGTTTGATGGACTAGCTACCCATTAAGTCTTAATACTAAGATGAGATCTTGTGTGTTAATCACGTTATAGAGTAAAACGGGAGATCTAGAAGGAAAAACCAACATAAGGGCAAAACGGTAATTTTACCCTTTGTGCGGATGCCTATAATAAGGTTCATAATAGGGTTTACAATTGAAAATATTATTTGAAACATGTGTCCTCATAATATTTACTAATTCAAGAGTTCAATTAATTGTCTTTAGTGGATTGACATTTAGATAATAAGCTAAAATTAATTCTAATGATATTAAATTAATTATGGGCTTATTAGAGCTTAAATTATCTAAGTCTAATAAGATTCCCTACTTGGCCTCGAGGAAGGTTGTCAAGCAAAGTAAGAAACATAAATGGAGGTTTTGAAGCCCATAATTGAATGCTGAGCTTGCACTAATTAATGGTTAATTAGAAGCTCAAATGAACATTTTGAAATGAGTTAGACTTTGGTTTATTTTATTAATTTGATTAATTAAATTTAAATAAAATTTTTTAAAAAAGGAAGGTACAATTTTGGCTTTATTAGGGTTGAATGTGCAGCAACACATTTAGCATTGAATTGCTACATAAAGATGCTATTTATCATGCATTATCATCAATAAATGGAGTAATGATCTTACCATTAAATGGTTTAATGGTTGTCTTTTAAGGATGGCATGTAATGTAACCTTTTAACATTCATTTGATTAAAGAGAGGAAGAGGTGCATTTGATGTACTCTCTCTTCCTTCTTTAATCCATAACTAAACATGAGAAGGTCTTCTTTAGATTATTAATCTTTTCTTATAGCCATCTTAAACAAATGAGACGAGTCTCATTTATTGGCTTCTTCATGATTGATTAAAGAATGAAGGTATGCATTGGATGCACATAACTTCTTTCTTTTATGATAACTGAAATTGACAAGGAGAGTAAGAAGTGTTCTTATATTTTTGACTCACTCTCTCCTCTCATGCATGCATAGCTGAGAGAAGAGACTCATTTTTGGCTTCTTTATTCTAAAAAAATATCCTCAAAAAATTTCTTCTTCTTTCCCACCAAAAGATCTTGTTAACCAAGTTGTCTAAGAAGAACAAGTGGTAGATTGGATTAGTCGATGATACAACAACAAAGAGTGAATACATTGACAAAGGAAATACAAAAGCATCAAAGCTATAGCAAGGATTCGGAGAAGATACAAAAGCGAGGAGTCAAAGTTGTAGCAAAGAGTTGGTATATTTCTACCACCTTGTTCTTATGTAAATTATTTTCCTTATATTATATCATATATGGCTGAAACATGTTGATTTGGTTATGTTGTTTTTGTTGTGTTTTGATTTCAGAAAAAGTTTTGAAATCCAACGTTTTAGGCAAATCTTGCATGCTTTTGTTTTCGATCCAACAATTGGTATCAGAGCCATTTTATTATGCATGATTTTGGTTACTATATGTGATGTATGGGTTTGCAATTAAATTTTGTATACTACATATTTTTATGTGATAGAAATATATATGTGTAGGTTTTTCTCTTTTGATTTTCCATCGAATATAATTTTATTTTGTAAGTTTTCTTCATTTGGTTTGTAACAAGTAGGGTGGCCTATCATCGTCATGTTTCCTCCTGGGTTTCATTTTTTTTTATTTTGTTTGATTTTGTAATGTACATAATTTTGTAATATAGAAGATGGAGCAACTATGGATTAATGAGAAGAATACGTAACGGTTTTGGAGTATCCTTTAGTGTATTAGTAAAGTTTCGATTTTATGAAAACCAAAGCACTGGAATTTTGGTTTAACAAAATTTCAATTTTGTGAAAACCAAGATGCTGGAAATATTTTTCCCAAAATTTCAGTTTGATGAAATACAAGTGCTGGAATGTTTTTTGAGTGTTTGATTTACTAAAAACAAGTGTTGGAATTTTTGTTTTTATATTTTCAAAGTTTCTGCTTTGATGAAAAACAAATGTTGGAATTTTTGTTTTCAAAGTGAAAAAATTCAGTTTTATGAAAATGCCATAACACAATTTTTACCGAATGGGCTGAGTCATGTGGATGAAGAGCTCGAAGTGGAAGATCCAAGTCCAGGAAGAAATTTTTGGGCCTAAAAGCCTTGTAATTTTATTTATATTCTAGGATGGATAAACAAATGTGGCCTATTAGTTAATGAGATAAATGGATAAATGGACATAAATAGTATGTGATATTATGTGATTGTATGTCATTTAGAAAATTACCAACCATAGGCTTCACCATGCATTCATTATGTATGAGATGTTTAAGTTTTGTAAATATATGCCTTAAAAAGAAAGTATATTTACATGTAACTTAATCTTATTCAGTTATAGTTTTGTAATGAAAATATTAATTATTAATAAAACAAAATAGTTTGGTTTTTATGAGCATTATATATCTAGTCCTAAGGTATCGAAATTCTTTTATCAATATATATATGCATACATACAGAGAGATATATGGGAAGCATGTACATTATAAGAATCTAAAATAATGGATTCACAATTGAATAATCAAGTTGGTTGCTTAATTATGGTTTAGATTGCAGCGTTGTTGTTGGGACCCGATTTCGGAACCGGACCTTAACCCGAAAAACAGAAAACGAAGGAACGGATAGCGAAACAAATGAACGGACGAAAACAAAAACGTAGGAATCCGAAGCGGAAACATATGGCGAAAGTCAAAGAAAGCAAATCAAATCAAAAGGCATAAGAATCGAAAGCGAATTGAATATGAATCGAATGGCTCAGAATCGAAAGCAAACACTTCGCTTAAGACCAAAAACTTAACTCCGACATCCGAGAAATGCAAAAACTTAGGAAAATTAGCGTTGGAAACCAATAAGACATTGAATCGAAGCCAATCCAAATCGGTATAATTTTTTTTCTTTTTCATTTCATTCATCTTTATTCAAAGCAATACAATTTTTACATTTTGGAATTCACCAATTCCATAACCTCAATTTTTTATCCTTCAGAAGCGAATCATAACAATCAATGTAAATAAAATCTTATTTTTCCTTTGGCCATAAGGCACCCTATACACACATAAACCATATATCCACAATTTATACACAATAAGCACTTCAATATCTCAATTCCAGCAACACAATTAATCAGACCTCCTGTCCGGAATCCCAACACAAACAAACAAATCTATACACTTATAACACTTTAATAATTCTCAATCAAAAATTAGAATCATCAGACCTCTTGTCCAGAACCCAAACACAATCAATCATAATCATTTCCCAATTTTATACCAAACCATACATAATTCCATAACTCATTATCATCATGAATTAAATGCTTACAACATAATAATGGCATTTTCAAGCCAT
>JANITW010000007.1:8198304-8217234 GCA_027564335.1 Erythroxylum williamsii
TGGACCGGCAAGGCACCTGGCTTTGGCAAAGGTTCCAGCAGTACCTTCCGTCGGCTGTCTGCTTCGACCTAGCCTCCATACGGTTCCAAATTTTATCTTTAAATTCATTTTAGCGATACAAAGCTATCCTACAAAATATTAACTCAAAGTTTATTATTAACGATTTTGATAATAACTCTATAATATTTCAAATTTCAAATTAGATTTATTTCCTTTTATAGGTAAAGATATAATTTTAAAAAAGAAATGATATCATAGGATAAGTGCTTCCTTTCTTATAGGAACCTTCTTAATGAACTTACCTTATTAGAAATGGCTCTACAACATTTCGAAGGATTTTTATAATCACAAAATTCAAACAATTAATTCTAATATTTTTATCAAAACTTTTCTCTTAACGTTTGAATATTGGAATATTCCAGTAGAGATAATATCGAAGATTTGTTAGGTATAAAGTCAACTCAGACTAGAAATGAAGCAACGACTAGTTGAAGAAAATGTCTACTTAAAGAAGAGCCATTACACCTACGAACGAGTCAAAATTTTTAAATACTTTAACAGTAGCAATACTCTTGAAAGTCGTATAAATTTCAAACACCTTGTGCCTTAGAAAGTAAAATCACTCTAATTAAGAGAGATTGTTATTCCTTGAAAGCTTACATCAAGTAAACTCTATATTAATTTTTGTTGAGAGCTTGTAGAGGATGGTTAAACACTATGAGTGTGGAAGGTTGACAAACCTTAAAAAATATGTGCTTGTGAGCTTGGAGAGGCTTGTCAAAATTTACTACTTGGAGTTTCGATAGTGAAATACTCAAGTTGGATACTTGGAGATTGGTCGTAGACTTCATTATAAACCGAACTAGTATAAATCACTTGTGTTATTCTTTATGTCCTCTTAACTTTTAAATTTCCTCATTATAGTGTTTGTTTTTTCAATTTGCAAAGAAGCCCCTTGAATTTTATAATAGGCTCCTTTTGTTTTAATATCGCAAGATGTTCCTTTCATTTTTTATAAACGATTAATAGGCTCCTTTAATTTTGAAAATTGATAGGCTCTTTTCATTTTTTAAATGATTAACAAACTCCTTTCATTTTGTAAGTTCACTAGCTCTTTTTGTATTTTAAATGATTAACAAGCTCCTTTTGTTTTAAACATTAATAGCCTTCTTTCATTTTTTTTAAAGCGATTAATGAGCTCATTTTCTTTCAAACATTAACAAGATCCTTTCGAAAGTTAATAGGCCCTTTTTTATCTATAGACTCATTTTGTATAGTAGGCTCTTATGGAATTGATAGTACCTTGTAATTTTTTAAACTCATAATTCACCCCCTCTTGCATGTATTTGCTTTATGACAAAAGACTTGTCCTTGCTTTAACATGCCCATTTAATTTTATTATGTTACAGCAGTGTAGTATCATAATAATCACTATATATTGACACAACATAACTTGTTTGGTTGATGCTAAAAACTAAATTCAACATCTTACACTCCAATTACTTGTACCTTTAATTTAATGACTAGTACAAAGTACTTTTATAAAACCATATATTGTTATTTCATTTTAAAGTATGAATATCGTAAAAATTATCTCAACTATAAATCTTGCAAACGTCAACTTTATATTTTATAAAATAAATTAATAATAAAATATTTCAACTTAATTTTACCTAATATTCTTCAAATAAGAGAATTATAATCTAAAATTTATTTCATGTGATTTGATATATTTTGGGACACAAATAAGATAGAATAAGATTTTTAGTAATTTAAAAATGTGTTAATAAAAGCTTAATGATTGTAAGTTACATGATAATTTATTAAAAATAAAAAGTAGTAACATTTAATTGTAATTCTAATTAGAATTATAATTAGTCCTAATTAAACTAATTGAAGCCAAATAAGATTAAATATCTCATATTAATCCTTATTCATTAAATATCTCATATTTAACTTCTTAAACTTTACAATCAAGTCTAAAGTAGTTTTGACTAATCTTTTTGTGTATGATTTTCTTTGAATAATTCAATTCTTTTATTGCACATTGTTTCAACTATACATAGAACATAAAATCAACATCTACTCTATTTGAGTTCAACTATATTAGTTCTCCACCATTAGTAATCAATTTTATTAATGACATTTAAAAACTATCTTTAAAGTGTCATTTCATCTCAGTTACAAAATTTTCAAAGTAATACTAATCAAGTACGATGAAAATTATCCCAAATCACTTTAGGTTGATGAATCTTATATTAATCACGTAACTACCTATATATTGTTTACCATATATATCCAATGAATACTAATTGAGTTTCCCTTGACAAGGATAACTCTTAAGTGATATTAAAATATGACAATCCTTCTATGGATACTTTAAAGATCTCAAGTTAAAAGATCACTTATCCAATTATTATAATGAAAATTTTCGTAAACATATAAAGTAATATATAAAATATAATTTTCATATCGAGTCAATTCAATTAACTTGTTCTTTAACAAGTCCCTATATGTTTATTTAAGTATTTTTATACTTTAGTTTATGAGATCGACTATTTCCTTCATAAGGAAGAAATAAAACTATACTAGTCTTTTTTTGTTTTATTAATCTCTTGTTTTAATAGAATAATGACAATGAATAATTTAGAGATAATACACAAATGCAATATAAATCTCATAATTATGATGTCATCATAATCTTATTTGTGATATACATTGATCTTATGGACTTTATCTTATACCTTAGTTAATTAAATGAATATGCATATGATAAGAATAACTTTTAATGATTATATCACAATACTATAACTAACCGATTAGCTATAGTACATAAATCAACAGTATAACCCTATTCTCATATTATTGAAAATTTATCTTACCTACATACATAAGTAAATGATAGCTACATAGCCAAATACAACTTATTAAGATACAATTAAATTGAAAGTACTTTATGGAAGAATACAATTAAAAGAGTAATACTCAATTTGTGATGTTCTTATTCAATTTTTGTATTACTTCTTATTACTAGTGTATATAATATGTTACCATTTTCATTACTTTAATAGTTAAATAATTAAAATCAAATGAGTAGTTGAAAGTAACTAAATATAAATATTTTTTTCAAAATGATCATTGTGAAGGTGCCAACTATTCTTTTTTATTGCAACATAAATATTAACGTATAAATGACATAAAATATTATCTAAATAGGATTTGGTGACTTCTTTATAGCAAGGTGAAATATGACTGTTATCATAAAATAATAAAAAGTATCTTCCATATTGGTTAAAAGGCTAGATTATTTATAAAAAATATTTTATTTAGTTTCTGTTCAGTGAATAAATATTTTGTAAGTTTCTTAAGCATGCCTTCATAAATTTAATTACAATTTATTAGAAATTCATTTTTAAAAATTTATCAATTGAAGTGATATTATTAAAATCATAAGAATATGTTGTAGTTTATTTATTATGTTAGTGTGGAATAATACATAAGAAAGGAGGTGAATTGTGTGCGTTCATTTCTTATTATATTTCTTAATTAATGGATGGTTATTACAAATTCACATAAAAATTTCATAACAAATAAAATAATAGTTAAAAATAGTAAGGAAAGAGTGAAAAAACTTATTTATTGTAGTTTAGTCAAATAACCTTTGACTTATGTACACTCCTCAAACTCTACTTAGGAATTCACTAGGAATTCAATATTTTCTTTTGCTTTGTTAAGGGTGAAGAGTAAATTTTTAGAAATCTTGTTTAACGTTTGGAGGAACCCACACAAAGTGTACTTCGAGTAACTTCTCAAATTGAAATATTGCACAATCATAAAACTAAAAAAATCCTCTTTTTCTTACACCAATATAAAAAAAACTTGATTTATGTGATATAATGGACATTCATTCAAATTCTTTGTTTAATTTTTCAAGGCTCTTATAAACTAGCACGCCAAAGATTCTTCCTTTAATTTTATTGTAATTGTATCTAAAACTAGTTCAAATAGTCATTAGACACATAAATTAACTACTATAATGGCTAATTTTTAGAAATATTCAACTAGCTAGACACCTATATTCATATAGCTTAAGTCTAAGTGGACAGGGATTGGTAGTATATCCCTTAGCGTAGCAGACAACAACTATTTTGTAATATTTTATTGCTTTGTTAGGCTAATCAATTCAAACCCTTAGGCTAGTCGAACCATTTAGAAACCAAGTCGAAAACTCCAATTCCTAAGTCTTTTCAAAGATTAAAATGCCTCTTTGATTCAAATTTGGTTTAAAATCAATTTAGAATTGATCCAAAGTTTATCTAAAGATAATGATATTTTATTTTAAGGTTAGAATAAAAATTCTCTTAATTTTGAAAGGATATATATTTATATCTTATATGCAAATTATTACACAATGATCATCCCTAAGTCATTGAAATAACCAAAATAATTTTATGAGAAAAATTATGATAACTTGTTAAATATTAACATTCTTGATTCTTTTTTGTTCTTGTTTTTTCACTATACTACTAAGTTACATGTGTGCCCCAATTTTCATATTTTATCCATTCTTTGTTTGTTTAATTTATTCAGTGGGTTTCTTTCCCCATTTTTTCTCTTACTTAACTTCATATTTCACGTACCATTTAAGATCATTATATAAAGCTACAAATATCACCAAAGGTAATTTCATTAGTAGAAATATGTTTTGTTATCATCAAAATTATAGGTTAGAACCTCACCTGATCTAACATCATATCTTAAAATAAAAAAAATTGTAGTTAAGCATATAAAGATATTTAAATTTTGACATTTATCTTATATAATGAAATTTAAATAATAAAATATTAAGCAAGTAGTCCAACCACTTTAAACATTAATATCAATCAATAATGTCAACCATAAACTATTTTAACCATAATTGGTCCAAATTCTACTTTTGACTTTAATTTGGTTTGATTATGGATATTTTTTACACTCAAATTGAGAAGCAAATTAAGTTATATTAAATTATTCTAAATTGAATTGGATTGAAATTTAGATGTTATTATATAATTTATTTAATATTTATAAATTTAACTTCATATAATTTAAAATATTTTAAATTTAAAATTGTCCATTTGAATTTAAGGTCATCAAGTTCTAGTTTTTAAATTAAATATATGAATAAATTAAATTTTCCTTTAAAGAAAAAATTGAAAAAAATGAAAATTTAAAGTTGAAATAACGAAATAGTAAGAGACATTGGGATGATTTTTTTTTATTGGAGACTTTTCTCTTTATTCTCTATAGCCTATACCTCACCTCTATTCTTCTTTAACAACGACATTACTTCCTTATAAAAGTTCAAGTATATTTCTATCTCTCTACCCTTTGCTTCTTAATTACTACTTGATATCATCCCTACCTTGATTGAAGAATTACAAGTGTAACAATCCTCTTATACAATTGTGATTATGTTGGGTCTATTGTTGTCTAGAAATTATATGTTCATTTTTAGATTATCTAACCACTTTAGGTATCTAGGAGTTCTAGTATTCATGAAGACCACTTTCATTATATTTGGTTTTTTAATAGATGTAGTAGTTTTGTTACTATCGATCACCATTTATTATATGTGAGAGCATATCATAACAATCTTCTTAAGTTTTTTTTAGGAAATAACAATGAATTAAACCATGAATAGCAAGCAAAAGTTACATAATAGCTACAAAGAGTTATAACTAATGAAAACCAAGCATTAGAAGCTTATGAACCTACAAACAAACTATTACAAAATTTAATAGGCATATACTTTCCATATTGTAGTGCAGTAGGTTTCATTAAGGAGACTGGACTTGTGTAAGCTCATATATCCTTTGATTTGCATAATAATTTTTCCACTAAATTATTCTTTTGATAGACTCTTGTCTTAAAAAATTCTAGCATTTTTTCATCTCTTATAGCTTTAACAAGACATGATATTACTAGACTAAATTTCAGAATGCTTGATTTCACTACAACTCCTTATACCCTCCCATCTTTCAGGTGTATCATGGATAAAGCATTTGTGTGATTTATACTTTCAAGTACTATTGACATAAGCATATTGGAAAAACAAGTGTTCGTTACTTTCTTCATCTTTTTGACAAATAATGCACCAATTAGTGATAGTGAGGAATCTCTTAAGCTTATCCACAATTGTTAGCTTATCTTTAAAAGCCAGTTAAAGACAAATTGATGCCCTCAGATGAGATTGCTTATGTCAAACAACTTTATGCTAGGTAATCCTATTATATAATGCTTCTATAGAAACTTTTTGTATGATTGATTACTAAACGTGCTATTTCTTGAATTCTTACAAATGCAATCATTCCCTTGACTTAAGTTAGTTAGCACAATTTCTTCCTAGATGGATCTAGGTATAGAGCTTTGTATGAAGATTTTTTTGTCAACTAATGCATCAACTACTGCTGCTCTCTTACCAATCAGATTTGAGACATTCCATACCTTGCACATTATGAAGAGTCTATGAGATGTCTAGTTGTCAAACTAAAAATTAGGTTGCTTATCATCTTCAATTAGATAAGCGAATTCATTCCTCATTAATTCCCTAGTCTTTAGAATGGCTTTCATGGTTAATGAATATGAAGATTTAATCTTTATGTTCCATAAGTTGCTAATTTTTATATATATCTCATGGATCATTTACACCATAGGGAATACTTGTTAGTTAATAACATTTATAGCCTCTTAGACATCATAGAATTGGTCATTAGAGGAATTATCCTCAAACCACCTTTGCGTGTGTAAGAATACCTCTTTCCGCTGAATTTGAGCTCTCTGGACATTTTCTTCATTACCATTCCAAAGAAAAATTCTATGCAACATCTCTATTAATTTGATTGTTTTTTTGGGTATGACAACATGTGCAGGTCAAAAAGCATTGATTGTATTCAACACAGATGAGATAAGCATAGATCTACCAATAGTAGAAAGCAATTTGGAACTCTAGGAAGAGATTTTGCAGTTATATTGTTAAAAGGTTTAATGAACTCTCCAAGTGTATAACTGGTAGCTAAAATAGGAATTCTTAGGTATAATATAGGAAGATTATGTTTTAAAACCAATGACATTCTTAATGGCAGTTTGACTACTTCTAGCATATTTTGATAAATAAAAGCAAATTTTGAGATAATTGGTTTCTACTCTACACATCATGCTAAAGATTTTTAGGGTTTTCATAAGAGTTGATACAAATCTCTGATTAGCCTTGGAAAGTAGTATGAGATCATTTACAAAGTATAGATTAGTAATCCTTAGCTTCTTACACTTGGAATGAACCCTGAAGTTTTTGGTTTTTTCAACTACTCTCTTTAAGGTTCTGTTAAAAACTTCCACAACAAGGGCAATGATGTAAGGTGATATAGGATCTCCTTATGAAAGTCCTTTAGTGCTTTTGAAGGACTTACCAAGCTAACCATTCACTAATATCTTAAAGCAAAGTAAGGTGACGCATTGAGATATCCACTGGACAAAGATGTGAAGAAATTCAATAACATGTAAAATGTTCAAGATAAAGCCCCATTTTACGTATCATTTTATTATTTGTTTATATTGATAATGAAGTAATTAAATAATATATCACCATCATTAAAATGTATTAAAGTGGTATCTTTATCAAAGTATGACCGTGCGATATGTTTGTATAATTCAATTAGGAACTTAAAGCATTTATGATAGATAAATCTTTTAAAAACATCCATCATAGTGCTTTATAAGGTTGAGTAACTTGCATCGTTTGTAAATATTGGATTTTCATGGATCTAATGACTTAATTATGTTGTTTGGATCAATTGGCAACTTGAAGCATCTTTTATGATTAAATCTTTATAAAATGTTAATCAAGATGTTACTAAATAATGTATATATTAGAATATTTTATAAATTTTGGATCTTACATTGGTGTAAGGAAGAGAAACATTTGAGTGATATATCTTGTAAGGTATTCTAGTTGTGAAATTTAATTACTATTGGATGTATCATACTATCTTATTTTAATTGCTAAATATTGAATTTTGATTTCATATTTTACTCTTAACTTGCATCTTATTCTTACTTTAACTTTTCTCTTTATCGCTATTACTTGCAATGTTTTTTTAATAAATATTAAACAAAATTATCTTATTGTTCTTGTTATAAAGACTTCTTATTAAGACTCTTTAACTGTTATAGTTGATGTAAATCATCAAACGAAATAAATGACTTTTGACTAGGAAACTGTGATACCAAGTTTGTAAAATTATTTTATTTAATATAGTTATACAAATAGTACAAGGATACTTTATATATATTATTAAGCCTTATGAAAATTGTACAATGTCCTTCTAGTATGATGTTTAACATTCATTATGATGGCAACTCTAACTTAGGTATTCTTATTCACATATTTGCAGTTAACAATAATCATAAAATGTATAACATAGAAAAGGCCTTTAAGAGGTTCTAATTTCTCAGTTGAAATTCGACTCTTTAATTGTCCTTAGTTATTTTCTAACTTTAGCTTACTTCTGGTAAGATAAATTGATTGTATAGATAAAGCTGTCTTAATAGTTAAAAGTCTTAATCAATTAGGTTTTAACAGTTCATATTTGAATAAGATATGAATTATATTAATTTATAAATGTTATTTATAGTAATAAATGAATTGAATCTTTGATTTTTATTATTTTAACCTTTTTAAGAAGTTAAAGAAAGCTTCATTAACCCAAAAGGTTTATACAAGAAAACCAAGCTACTAGGAAAGTTAAACTAATACAGGAAAACAATAGTTACATAAGAATTTGATAGATATTTTTATTTTCAATAAAATTATAGAGATTCAATTTTTAAAATTTTAATATTTGGAATGGTTCTAGAAATTGTCAAAATTTTGGTTTGGATTAAGTCATGTGCAATCCTAATGATGGTATCTATTAATTTATTAGATCACCTGTATGATACCAGATAATGGTCAAGTATTCTTTCCCATAATTTGATTAGGATTAGTTCTAATAATATACTTAAAAATTTATTAAATAGTTTATATAAACAAATTAAAAATTGTTTTAATATTTATTTGTAATGAATTTGAGTGAATATTTTATAGAAAAATAATATTAACTTCAGTATAAATTCAAATTTTCTTAAAATTTTAAATGTTAGAAATTGTATAATATAATAATGAATTATTACTAATGATTAATTTGAAAAATTTTAAATTAAAATATTTCATAAAAATCAATTGATAAAAATAAAATTATAGTCAAGATTTTGTTGAAGGATGGAATAGGGTGGAAAAGTACAACATATAAAGGGGTTCATTTAGGCACAAATGCAAAGCAACTAATAACTTGGTTCAATGTGTTTCAATGCTACTGGTTAGGCACTAAATCTTAGGTGCAAGTGCAAGTTCTAGTGTAATAGCACCTTTAAGTACTTATGAAGACCGGGTAGTTCATAATCATTACTTTAATAGAGGCTAAAACTTGAACTTACCATTAACTTCTTACACGAGGCTTGCTCTTTCTTTTTGAAAATTAAAGTATATACAACAATAATAACAATGTCCCGATAGAAATCTTACTAAGATGCAGGATTTGAAGAGGTCTTATATTACACAACTTTACCCATAATTGTTAGACAAGATGTATCTGATAGACCTATAGAAGAAAGAAAAACATATTGAAACGATTTAGAGAGGAAAAGAAAAAAAAGAAGAACAATAAACAAATACAGAAACAAAAACAAGTAATTACATAAATAAATAAACTAAATACATAAAAATAAAAGTAACATTAAAGATAAAAATAAAAATAAAATAAAATAATTATTAAAGTAAGTAAAAATAAATAGATAAAAAATAAACTAAAGGGCAAAAACTACTAACAAAGGTGTTCAAGGTAATTAGAAGACAAAAGAAACGGAGAAAAAGGAAGAAAAAAGTTCAAAAGCCTATAAAAAGAAAATGACCTATTTATGAAAAGAAAATGTCCTCTCTATGTAAAATCCTCTACCTTTATTGCCAAAGTATCCTATTAAAGGCCAAGTCCTCAGTAAGCTTTAGTAGTGTCATGTCATGTCTGATCACCTCTCCTTAATTCTTCTTAGGTCTTTCTCTTCTTCTCTTATAGTCCCTAAGTATAATCTTCTCGCATCTTCCCAGTGGAACATCAGGATGTCTCCTTTTGACATGTCTGAATTACCTAAGCCTTGTCTCCCTTAACTTATCATCAATGTTAGCCACCACCAACTTGTCCTTCACCACTACTTTCCTGACCTTATCTCTTTTTGTAAAGTTTCACTTCCAATAGAGCATCATCATCTCCGCCACCATTAACTTATGAATATACACCTATTTGATGGGCCAACACTGTATCTTATAGAGCATGGTCGATCTAGTTGCTAAATAGTAAAATTTACAAAATATACCTTTTATCTTGATTTGTATCTTCTTATCATATATAACTCTTGATGAACCCCTCTATTTAAGCCACCCAGATTTGATACAGTGAGCTATATCGTTATTTATTTTGCTATTGCTTTGTATGATGGATCCAAGGTATATAAACAATCTTTCTTTGGTATAACTTCTAAACCAATCTTTATTTCCACATCAGGTCCCACCCTGTGACCTGAAAAGCTATACTCTAGGTATTTAATCTTTGTCCTACTCAACTTAAAGCCCTTTGAATCGAGTGTATCCCTCCAAAGTTTTAGCTTGATATTAACACCCTCTTTTGTTTTAACCACTAAAAAATTTTATTAGCAAAAAGGAAGGATTTTTGGATACATCTTTTTGGATATATTTGGTGAGTTCATTTGTAACTATTGCAAAAAGGAAGGGGCTTATTGTGGATCCTTGATGTAGTCCGATATTGATAGAAAAAAGCTTTATATCTCCTCTTATCACCCTTACTCTACTCTTAACACCTTGATTCATATTCCTAATAACCATTATATAGGCCATATGAACTCCTTTAACTTTTAAATACCTCTATATGACTTCCTTAAGTGCCTTGTCATAGGCCTTCTCTAAGTCAATGAAAACCATATGCATGTCCTTTTATTTATCCCTATAATATTCCATTAATCATCTAAGAACGTGTAAAATTTTTGTTGTAGACCTTCTTATTATAAAATCAAATTTGTTCTCAAAGATAGTTACATATTTTCTCACTCTTTTCATAATTACCCTCTTCTGTAACTTCATAGTATGACTAAGTTGTTTGATGCCTCTATGGTTGTTACAACTTTGCATGTCACTTTTGTTCTTTTAGAGAGGGATTAGTATGCTAATTCTCCACTCATCGACCATTTTGACAGACTTTAAGATAACATTGAAAAGCTTGTTAGCCAAGTAAGACCCTTATCTTCTAAGCTCTTCCATACTTTCATAGGTAACTCATTAGGTCCTATTTCTGTTCCACTCTTCATCTTTCTTAAAGCTCCTTTAATTTCTTCTTTTGTCATTTACTGACGACAAGTGAAATTATGATAATTCTTAAAAGTTCTAAGATCACCCAAGGAAAAGATGCCATCTCTACCTTCATTAAAAGGTTATAGAAGTATCTCTGTTGTCTTCTCTTGACTTCATTTTCATCTATGAATACTCATCTTGCTTTATCTTTATTCAATGAACTTGATCCAGGTACCTCACTTATTTTTCTTTAGCTCTTATTAACCTAAATATATCCTTTTCCCCATCCTTATTTTTCAATTGTTGATAAAAGTTATGTAGGCTCTACTTTTGGCTTTTAAGACTATTTTCCTTACCTGTTTCTTTTCCAACTTATAACTCTGTTTATTAGCTACGTTTTTTTTATCGATGTTGCTATCTAATAAAGCTTAATATGATCTCCATCTTCTCTTGTACGTCTTCATTCTACCACTAAGACTCCTTCTTACTATCCCTAAGCCCTTTAAAAGCTCTTAAAATCTCCCTAGCTACCTTCCTTTAAAGAGTTATTGTTCCCTTCCACATCTGGTTAGCATCAATTTCTAGTTTTTTTTTCTTCTTTAAAAATTAGTCTATCCATAAATTGTTTCATAATGCCCATATTTAGATTCCACCATCTAATTCTAGTGCATATTTTAGAATTTCTCTTCTTTCTTTAATGCTTAATTGTAAGATCCAAGACCAATAATCTATGTTGAGTTAATAGAAATGTTTTAGGTATCACCTTTTAGTCTTTACAACTAGGTTAATCACTTCTCCTTACAAGGAAGTAGTTAATTTGAGTCTTCGCGGTTCTACTACTAATGCTTATTAGGTGATCCTCTTTTTTATTGAAGAACGAGTTGGCCACCACTAAGTTAAATGATACCCAAAAGTACAACAAAGCAGACCCATTATCATTCCTAACATAGTTTTACATATGGATATATACATAATATGTTAACTATTAGTTAACAAGCCCTTATAACTAATCCTCATAACTAGTAGCAAAAGCAGTATACTTGTATAGGTTTTTGGAGCTAATTAGTAGTTAGCCAGAGCCAATTCCAAAAGTAGAAGCATAGGACATGTCAAGACCAATTAATCTCTAAGTACGTTAGATATTCCATATACAGTCTAAGCTTAAAGACAACTTCAATCCCTAGCATCTATATAAAGCTTATTCTCTAATCTAAGTAAGATTCTTTTAAATAGAGACTTGGTTTTATTTTTGTTATTTTTAAAAAGAATTTAAGTGCGAATAAATTTTAAGTAGAGCTTGTTCTTTTAACATTTTTTTTTGTTGGAAGAATTTTAGTGGAATAAGTTTTCTATTCTCATGTATGTTTTATAATTTACATAAGTATTGAAATCTAATAAACAATCAAGAGATAATTAATTTAGGAAACAAATATATATGATGAATAGATTATCAGTAACAGAAACTTTTAAGTTCTTCTACAACTATGTAAATACAACAAATTATTAGCATGATTATCATTTATATGACTTGGTTAAAAATTTACTGATGCATTTGTTCTTTATTCTCCTTATTGTTTCTACCTCCTCCTTTTACTTTATCCAAACTTCATTTTTCCTTTCATATTTAAAGAATGATAGACTTGTTCTCTATTAACTTTTCTTTCATTACTCGCTTCTCTTCCTTAATTTTGGTATGTTGTCTCCGACCTTTACTTCTTCTTTCCCCATATGCCATGTGTCTCCTTATTCCTAGTTTTTGGTTTATCATCTCCATTTCTCTAGTTTTCTTCCTTCCTGTAGCTAGTCAAATGATAAGCACACCACTTAAGAATCTTCTTAATTTATGAGTAGAGATGGATTACTACCTTTTCCCAATTTCCTTATTAAGGATCTATTTTTTTTAAAAAATATTACCTAGTTGGATTTTTTCTTTTAATTGCAAAATGTACCTCACCCTATTACAACTCAACCAGATAAGTCATCTAAATCCTCAAGACTTCTCTCCTCTTTTTCCCCTTCCCTAAACTCCCTTTCACTTGATAACCTTAAACCCCTTACCACCATCCTAACTTCATCCAAAATTCCCTTATTATGTTTATGAAACTCCTCTATTGTTTATTTTATTTCATAAACTAACCAAGCTTAATTTAAACTCAAACCCACCACACTTTCTTATTGTTAAGTAATAAAAGGGCTCTTTCCCATAAAAAAAGATTGAAGATTATCAACCAAAAATCACTGTTAAAAGCATTATTGTTACTCTACTAGTGGAATTCTAAAAGAATGAGATTTCAAAAGGGATTCAAACTTGGTAGGTTTCTTTATTAATAAATGACTAGCTTATCCATTGATGAACTCTTAGGTAGCCACTAAAAAAGATTAGGATTAAGGAAGATCTTGATCAATAAATAAAACCTATCCCAATTTAAGTTTGATTTAAAAACTAATGCTTAAAAGCTTACTAAGCTTGGCCTATGGAACTTCAATAATAAGTTGATCTTCCTCTAAAAAGGGAAACCTAGCATTCATATAAAGAAAAGGAAATAGAAGTAGATACCTAAATACTTCAATACACATAATGTGCCATTGAAGTATTGGTCTACCAAGGTCTTAAATCACTTAACATGCTATTTTGAAAATCAATTTGTATGGATGAAGGTACAACTAGAATGAAAAGAATAGGTTATCATAGGATTTTTTATTGGTTGATGTTCACCAAGAATTACCAAAATTAATTATACTCATGAGGCTAGGAGAAGATGATAAGTTGTTTAATGAATCTATCATAGTCTTATATTAATGGAGAACTAATCCACTAACATAAGAAATGGATGCCAACGAGAAAGAAATTTTAAAGAGGGGATTGTTATGAGTTAATAACTTGACCTACCTAATGAAAAAGGTATAATCGTTAGTAATGAGCATAATAATAACTAAGGGAATCTATATAAAGCTATAAAACTATGAACACAATGATGAAAAAGGATGTTGAAACATAATTAAAGGAGCTCAAGAAGAATTCCATAAAAGAAAATCAATGTTTATTTCTTATTTGTCTATATAGCCAATCTTGTTTTTCAAAGATACACCTTATGAAATAAGTTGAGAAAAATTCATGTTTATATGGATGCTCCATGGTTAATCCTTAATTATTTTAAAGGAATATTCTATTCTTTTGAAGCATAGAGAAATGGTTTACTAAGAAATTGTAACGATAACTTTGGGTATTGGGCTAACCATATAGAAATTATTGATTTCAAGTAAGAAGGTAATTTATCACTTGGAGCAACAAGAAAAATGGTATATTGGCTTTTAGCACTGTATTTCTATCATGTAATCCCTAATTCATTCAATGAATACATTATTATTCTTAAAAAAAAAATGGTTGATGGTTCATAAGAAAGAAACTAGATAGAGCTTTTGTTAATTATCATCAGTTATCTAAATTTTCAGAAAGAGATAATATTTAGTTTCTCTCTTTTCTTGAATCACACTCTATCTGATATTGATGATACAGAGGAAAACTCCATTTCACTTCAATAAGTACTTAGTAGAAGTTGAAGGGTATGGAGGAGTTGTAATTAGATAATTAAACTTAGGACATGAATCCTTTATCTACATGAGGAAGCTTTAAATGTTTAGGAGAAATTAACAAAAAAACTTCAGTAATACTCATCATGTAATTATTGAAATAAAAGAGAAATTAATCTAGGCATAGAAAGACTTGCACCTGTCACCTGAAGATGATTATAACAAAATGAAAAGAAAGTATCCTTACTTAACTATACTTATATTTTGGAAGCTGGTAATTGATCCCTTTTGAAACGAACAGTAAGAGTTTAGTGGCTTAAAGATGGAGACAAAAGTACTAGTTACTTCCATAAGGTTATCCCTTTTAGAAGGAACACAAATAAGACTGCATTATTGCTAAAAGAAAATGGACAAGTGATTTAGCCTCAAGTTGAGATTTTGTAGGAAACTAACAAATACTTTTTAAATACTCTTGGTAAATCTAGTAATTATTTTTCATCTACATAGGAACTTAATTCATTCATTTATATGTAGAATAGAGAGGTTGAAGCTTTCGTTTTTCTTAGACCTTTCAATGCAACAAATATGGAGAAAGCACTCTTTTAGCTTAAACTAAGCAAATCCCTTTGACCTAATAGATCTAATGCATTTTTCTTCTAGAAGATATAGACTCAAATAAAAAATATGGTCATTGAAGGATTTTTGAAGTTCTTCCATAAAAGCAAGATGTTGACAAAAATGAACAAACCTTTCATTAGCCTCATTCTAAAAATACAAAATGTATAATCCTTCAAAGATTATAGGCTTATCTCTTGTTGTAACACCATATACAAAATCATTATAGAACTCATAGCCTCAATACTCATGATATGTTGTAATCATATATAAATCCATCATAAAGAGATTTCATTTTAAGGAAGAAAAATTGGGGATAATATTCTATTAGCTTAGGAGTTATTCAAGAATTACAATAGAAAGCATTAAAGGAAGAAAAATTGGAGATAATATTCTATTAGCTCAATAGTTATTCAAGAATCATAATAGAAAACATTCAATTAAAATTTATACAAATAAGATTAATTTCCATATAGCTTTTAATACTATTAACTAGAACTTTTATCACACTTTGGCTACCTTTTATTTTCCAATGAAGTTCATTTGTTAGATTCACCAATGTATCAACAAATCTCTTATAACATTTTAGTGAATGGAGAGCCAACTGATCTAATCAAAGAAGCTAAAGGAGTAAGGCAACTAAGTCCCCTTTCTTCTTACATATTTACCTAAAGAATTAAAGTACTGACTAGATTAATTGGCCATTTATAAGTTAGGAAAAGAATTTCAAGGACAACAATAAGTGTAAAAACTTTTTAAACTATATTTTATCATTTGCGAAAATCTTACTTCAACTTTATAGAGCTGGTCCTAACTCATACCCTAATAAATGTTCTTCATACCTTCAAAGAGTTGTCAATTCTTTTAATCAATGATGATAAGAGTCATATTTTTATGTCAATTGTGGCTAATCATCTCTTTAATTGGCTTTCTAATTTAACAGGCCTAAATAATATGAAACCAACATTCACTTATTAGTTATAGGTATAGTCTACTAATTAATTCAATCCTCAATAGCCCACACATCTTAAGGTCTTAATTCTTTTTTCTCCCCAAAAGCTTATTTAAGACAATGAAGATGATGCTAAGGTAATTCCCATGGTTAGGTGATCTATCAAGAAAATCACTAGCCAAAGTGACGTGTGTAGATGTATGTTCGAATAAATATGAAATAGGATTATAAATCATCCCTTTAAAAACATTAAATAAGCTTTTAATTATAAAGAGAATATAGAGAATCTTAACTGATAAAGAGGCCTTATAATTAAAATAGTGACACATAATATTTAAAAGGAAAGAGTTTTTTAGAAAGTCAAGCTAAAAACCAACTCCTCCTAGATTATGTTAAAAACTCTTAATTTAAGGGAGCTAGTTTGTTTGAAAATCAATTTTAGAATTAGGGATTGTAAATAAGCCTAGTTTTTGGTATGGTGATTGAAATAAATTAGGATCCTTATATAAGGTCAATAGGCTTTCTAATGTCATAAACTTAATATCTAATGATCCTAATATTAAAGAGGTCTTTGAAGATAATCAATGGTGCCACAACATTAAAGAATTATCTTGTATAATGTATAATATTCTAAACTAAAATCCTAACCAAGCTAGAAGGACTTATTCAATTGGGCAAGACACTCCTTGGGGAACTTCATAAATAGATCATGCAAAGAATTAGTCAGAACTCAAGCTCAAAATGTAAAATGGTTCAAATTTGTGTAGCTAAATTAGTTCTTCAAAAAGTCTCTTTCATTTTGTGATTAGTCATCAAAGAGAGGCTATCTACCTAGGATATGCTAAAAGGAAATACCTCTACTTATTGTTTCCTCATTAAATAGGAATTTGAATCTATATGTTGTTTGTTCTTCAAATGTGGCTTAGTTTTAACCATTTGGCAAAAGGTGCAACAACTATGTAACCTTACAAGTACACAATTGGATTGGTTTAAAATTATTGATTAGATTAGTCAAAGACATAAAGTGTTCAAGTCATCTTTCTAATATATAAAATCGTATTTCAAAATGTGTTTTATTATATATAGAGGGAAAGAAGCTAGATAGTTTTTTAAGGCAAGGACTTGTAGAGTTAACAAATCATTTAAGAACTAATATGCTAGAATAGAGAGTATCTCATAGCTCACAAGGTTCATCTCCTTTGTAGCAATAATGGCTATAAAATAGGGTATTTTTAACCCTGATTGAAAATTAAGAATAATATAACAATATGAAATGTGATGAAACTAATGCTTATCTATCTTTTAACACAGACGCTAGAACTATTTTCAGGAATGCTTTCTAATAATCAACTTTGATGTCTGTGATATTCTCCCTCACCAACATTGGTTAGATCTTGATTTTATTGTAAGATCAATTATTTTCTACCTACTTTTGGCCTATGTATTAGCTTTGAAAACCTTACTTCTATTTTTGAAGATTTTATTACTTTCTTTTAATTGTTAAAAATAAATTATTACTAGTATAAGTTTGTATGACATCACCAGAAAATCATACTACAATGGAGACTTATCCTGGTAATAAGAATAGTAGAGAATCTTTACACTGTTATAAGAAGAAGATGCTTATTTGATTAGAAATCACTTTTCCGGCCTGTAACAAGGATACTTATACCTTAGTTCCGTATAGGGTTGTACATACATATAAATCAATGAATTACTTTACTTTTTGAAAGCAAAAAGATTGTAGGACACTGTCTTATTTTTTAAATTTTTTCTCCAATTTCTAGTAGGATGATAAATGCCTAAAAAACCATTTTTTAAGAATTAATAATTCATTCAAAGAATACTATGTAGTGTACAATCATTCCAATAAACCATATTTATAATCCATGTATATTGCATTTTGTTTGTTTCATTTAATATTTTACTTAATTTGTTCTATTATAATTTTAGTTCTTAATTGCCTTTAAGGCTCAAAAGGAGTAGAAATCAGATAGAATTGAGGAATAAGATTAGAGGGTTGATGTCCTTGAGGGACACATTTGTGTAGAGGAGCACATGACCATGTAGTTTTATGAAACCATGTTTCCATGTGATTTTCAAAGAATCAAAGTGAGATTAAGGGACATAGTTATACATACGATCATATGAGTAACTACGTCCACTCTAAAAAAACTAAATTTAAAGCCATAAAACTATAAAAACTATAAAAACTATAAAAGCTAAGAGAAAAAGAGAGATGCTCAAAGGAGACTTGAGGAAACATAAATTGACAACCTAGGACAATAGAAAGAATGAAGAAGAAGCAAGGAAAAACATTCGTAGTGGATTTTGCATCAATCTAAAGTAGATTTCATGAATATTAAATAGGACTTCATTATGTTTCTTTTGATTTTCT
>JANITW010000007.1:8217334-8229938 GCA_027564335.1 Erythroxylum williamsii
CTCACCCCCACCTTCCCGTCCCATCTCCAGGTGAAGATCGGGATCTCGAAGAATGAGCTCAAGGCATACTCCAAGATCTTAGTGTTTTGTCTTTGTATTCATGTTTTTTTTGTAATCAATGCTTTAGGTTGCATTTTGAGAAAACAGATGTTTTCGGCTAGATGTATTTTGATTGAATTGTAATAGGCTTGAAATGCCTACTAAAGCATTGTAAAACATTTGTTTTGATATAAATGAAATGCATGAATGATGTTTTATCATGGTATCTCAAGACAAATTAATATCATGTCAAGTGTAGATTTCAAAGTTGTGTCGAATGGCTTTGAAATCCATGTGGGTAGAAATGCATGTTTAGTTCAAGTGAAGATGTGTATAGAGTTGTGATTGATGAGTGTTATGTAGAAGTAAGAATGTGATTTGGGTTTGATTAGAATGCTAAGAGTGTGTTGTTGCCATTGAAGATCCATTGGGATAATTAGGTTGGTATGTGTTGTGGGATATGGAGGATTTAGGTTTTTATGTAGGTAATTGGATTGAAGAGGGTTTAGGGGTGAAATGTTGTTGTTGGCAGAAAGTTACATAGCCTGTGTGAATTTTCACACAGACTGTGTAACTTTAGGTGCAGGAGACGCATATGGCAGAAAGTTACACAGCCTGTGTGAATTTTCACACAGACTGTGTAAATATAGGTGCTGTGTTGACGCAGATAGCAGTGGGTTACACAGCCTGTGTGAATTTTCACACAGACTGTGTAAATCCAGAAACAGAGTTTTCAGTGGGTTACACAGCCTGCGTGAATTTTCACACAGCCTGTGCTTTTCATGATATGAACATAGTGGTTTCATTTGGTCATAACTCCTTCGTTTGACCTCCGATTGAGGTGATTCTTAAACCATTAGATTTCTAAGACACACATCTATCTCTCCATGAAAAATTATGTCATTGGAGTTAAATTGAAGAAGTTACTTTAGAGCAAGAAAGATGTTGAGTGAGAGAATATAATTGGGGAATGAACATCTTTGGTATTCTAATGATATCTTGAGTTAAGGAAGCTCCGATTGAAGTGATTTTATTGCTAATTATATAACAGCAGGATTTGTATATAGGTATGAGGGTTTTGTATTAAGTAGTTGGGTTCCAGATTTGGGGCCTAACATCTGTGATATCAAGGCAAGAGAGTCAATGGTAATTTATATGCAGTTGGGCCTCGGATCCAACATCTGTGATATCAAAGCTTAAGTTTTAGGTTATGAGCAGTTGGGGTTCGGTCTCCGGGTCGGGTTCCAACAGATACTTCTCCTTCAATGCATCCACAGGCTCCCACGTTGCCTCCTCTGTCGAATGGTTTCTCCATAAGACTTTGACGAGCTTCACTGTCTTATTTCTCAAAACCTTTTCCTTCGAATCCAAAATCTCTACTGGTTGCTCTTCATAAGTCAAATCTTCCCTTAACTGAACCTCTGAAGGTTGCACTATATGTGAAGGGTCGGATCGATACTTCCTCAACATCGACACATGGAAAACATTGTGAATCTTAGACAATTCCGATGGCAAAGCTAATTTATAAGCTAAAGGCCCAATCCTTTCAATGATCTCATAAGGGCCTATATACCTCGGACTTAGCTTACCCTTCTTACCAAATCTCAAAACCCCTTTCCATGGAGATAAAAGAAAACTTCAAGCAGTCTTTCTTCATCAAGGCATAGAGTTTTATATTTTAAAGGATCATGGAAAACATTTCCCCTCAAGTTTATTATTCATTCTAGTTAGTCAATTGTATTAATTTATTTTAGATTATTGTTTTAATTTTAAAATTCATTAATTATAAGCATTATAATTTTGTTAGACTAGACAATAGAAAGATGGTAAATATTTGGAATTCCAATCTTCATTGCCCTGTACTCATTAATACTAGCTACAACTACACTATTTGATTGCAGTTAAAGCTAAATCACATCAACAAGTTTTTAGTGTTGTTACCAGGGATTGTAATATTAGGAAAACCTTATTTTTATTATTCTAGTAGGTAGATTTTGTTTCTTTTAGGATATGAATATTCATCATTATATCCACTAAACATAATGGAAGGATGGAGAGGACGATATTGTCAAGTGGAATATTGTATTTCATCGCTATGGCAACTTTAGAAGCTTGGAATGAGAGGCATGGTGAAATGTATCTTGAAGCTCAATCGATGTCCATGATATGTTGTGATATTTGTAGGGTAACTACCCCAATCATGAATGTCAAGCGCCAGAATATATGTGAAAGCATCCAAATTGCGTGGAGAATTGGCCTTAAGACACTCTATATAATAATACTTATAATCCAGAGTGGAGAAATTAGTATAATTTTGCGTGGAATAATTATGCTTCTTTTAGATTTCTATAATTGTAGCAATAAGAAGAGTATTAACATATTAAAGATATCCTTTTGAAATTTATCACTTCAAATAAGGTTGCCCTCTTAAAATCAAAGAACTAGGTGTTTTATCAAGAGAATATGATAACATTATGGAATGAAGAGGAGCTAGAGCTTAAAGAAAAGAAGGAAAGTGTTCTTTAATAAAATTAGAAAGATGAGAATGAGGAAGATGAAGATGGGGATCGAAATAAGGAGGTTATTATGGAATTATTGATAGTCACCTGAAGTATAAAGGGCTCTTACTTCCAAAAAAAAAAAATTATTGGAGTCAATCGAAGATCTATGGGGTTTTATTATTCCTTGTTATATTGACAGTGTATTACTATAAAGTTCATTAGTATATTTACTTGGTTTTATTACATTCATACCTTATGTCCTTATTATCTTGCAAAATATGGCTTATTTGTAGGCTAGTGAACCTTATGTGAAAAAATTAGTGGAAGCAAGATGTTAATTATAGATCTAAGTTGAACAAGGACTTATTGAGAAGTCTAACTAAAAGACTTGTAAAGAAGTTATGGTTGGGAGGCAACCCAATAATTAGGTGTTTTTTTTTTAAATCTTGATTGAGTAGTTTGTAGGATTTTTATTAGTAGTTTAGTTATTTTCGTAGTTTTACCTTAATAGTCCTAATTTTGTACTTGATATTTAGTGGAGTTCCAAAGGTTAAAAAGGCAACATCACCCCTTACATTAGAGTATAGAAGATTTTATTAGGATTGTATAGATGATGATGACATTGGATAAGCATAGAAATCTTTTTCTATCACGGGAGTACCAGTTATCTCACCCACTTCATTGTTTTTACATGTATTGTACATTAAGGATAATGTATAGCTTAAGTTTGCGGAGAGACTTAGCAGTCAAGCTTGTCAATTTTGTTATAGTTAGCCTAATAATGAATAATTAGAGAATTCTCTTGAAGAAAATGTTGATCAAGATGATTCATTATAAGTTTTTTTGCAATTATGATTTGATTTATTTAAGCAAATAATTATGAGCTTTGATGATTAAGTTGATTTCAATTTGGTTTATTAATTATAATTTATACATAAATTATATTAAATATGAATTCTTTCGAGCATTTTCATTACCCCACACATATAAAAAAATAAGAAATAAGAAATAAAATAGTATGTTAATAACTGAGTGTAAGTAATTTCCTCCACTTTCTTTGTACCAATGAAAAGTTCAAAGTTTAATAATGGTGCTAGTGATCATTTGAGATAGTAACCTAGTTGAGTAATTGGGGGTATTCAAGGTGCTTACTCTCGCATCAAAAGACTAGGTGACTTTTCAAACAAGCTTCTAAATACTCTTATATTGTTTAAATTTAGTGTTTCGCTTTTAATAAGGTGTATAAAATTGTTTAAAGGTTTTAGCATTTTTCTTATATATGTTCAGTTTATGCATTAAGTGGAATGGTGTGAAATCAAGTTGAAATTTAAATAATTATGGAGTGAAATTGGTTGATTTATAACTTGATGCCTATAACTAAGTGTTTAACAAGTCATTGAACTTTGAAATTAGATGAATAACAGAAAAAAAAAATCCTTATACATTTCTTCAATTTGTTTAATGCTTTCTTAGAGTTTCTTCTTGTTAAATTGAAAGCAGTGGAATTGATTTACCTGAGGATAAACAAATGCTTAAGTGTGGGGGAGTTTATTAAATGCTTAATACTCCATATTTCTAATTCCATGTTTAGTTCATTTTGTTTGTTTATTTTAGATTTTTATTTTTATGGTACTTAATTTATTGTTATTATATTTTTAGGTCTTAATTACCTTTATGGGTTGAAAGGAGCATAAATCAGACAAAACTGAGGCAAAAATTAAAGGATTAAAGCTGTGCTTGAGGGACATGACCATGTGGAGGAGGAAATGGTTATGTCTTAAATTGTATAGCATTTTGGAACCATATTTTTATGCAATTTTTGAAGAATTAAAGTGAGATTGAGGGAGAAAGTCATGCACACGACTGTATGGGTGATCGTGTCCACCCTAAAAACTCTAAAATTTGACTTATAAAAGGAAAAAAGACTAAGAGAAAAGAGAGAGGCTAAAGGAAAGCTTATGAAAACAAAAACTGATGGCTTAGGATGATATAAAAAACAAAGAACAAGCAAGGAAACACATTTGGAGTGGATTTCCATAATTTTAAAATAGATTTCATGAAGATTTAAAGGGTTTCGTTATGTTTGTTTTGATTTTTTCAGTTTTTGAGTTTTAATGTTATGCCTTCAATGATTAGGAGCTAAGCCTTTGTTGGTACTTTTATTACATGACCTTTGATAGCCCTTGTAGTTATTTTGTTTTAATTTAATTCATTCTTTAGTTTCATTGATATTCAGTTATATTCTTAATTGTTCTTGAATTAATATTATTGGCATAATGACTCATATATGATTTTATGTCATAGAGATTGAGAAATCCAATATATAAGTTGATAAAGAATAATTGAAATGAGTTAAATACAAACCTTAAGATAGACATAAATCCTCATAATTAAGATCAATAAACTATAGATTAAATTCAATCGTGAAATCACAATTACATGCGAAGTCTTAGGGAGGATTTGAAGTCTAAGTACCATTATCTTCTTTGACTATTTCTTAGTTTAATCTTCAATCACGCTAGTAAATTTTGTTAATTTATTTTAGTTTTAATTTTGAATTTGATTAATCATAAGCACCATAATTTATTAGACTAGATAATAAAAGTCAACAAGTATTAGTAATACTAGGGTCTATTTGTTTCTATTTATGTTTTTGATTTTTTTGTTTTTGTTTTCAAATTCATAAAATACCATCTATTCCTCATGTATTTGACTAGAGCTATGCCGTGGGCTTGCACTTGAAACTATATCACACCAGGATTTACATCTTACACTTGTATGTCATTTCATTTTGTATTTTGTTGACACTTCTGGCAGATATACAACTTGACGAATTTATAAAATGCTTGCATGTGAACTAGCCTGCCACTCAAACGTCCTTTTCGCCTATTAAAGCCAAAACATACTTCACCTTTCTTAATAGTTTATTAAAAAATAACTACTAAATAGAAAATTAGTTATTTATTCGGTCCTAGTTTTAGAGTATGTACTTGTCGAGTGATGCAAATTTGGTAAAAGGTAAATTTAAATATGATCAGCCTAGCTATCATAATTGAAATCCTAATATGTACACACAAATCCAACTGTTTGTTGTTTTGATTTGTATCACTCAACAAATTAAATTGTGCTAAAGTCCAACAGAGATTTAATCAATAGCTCCACCAAAACCACCTCGTAAGTGACGTTTAAGCATTTATTTTGTCTGATAGAAAAGAATTAATGTCTAAGCTCTACTAAAGTGAATTAACCTTTAATTTCACCGGCCAGACCACACTCACTAAGCTAAATGATTCGAGTTAATGATGCTTACAATTAATATACTGATGAAGCATCCACATAGTTGATATATAGGAAAGGAAGCAGGTCATGGGTGCAGGAGTGGTAATTATCGATGAGAGTCCCCAAAATTCAAGGATTCTAGATACGTAGGGTGAATAATTTCCAACATATACACAACTGAAGCAGTGAGCGTATGACATATAACAGAGTCTAGTTAATTAGCTTAGGCAATTAGCTAGGCCGGTTAATTAATCTCATCAGATCTATTTCAAAGATCGATCGCCAGCAATCTCCGCCTCTCCCCCACCACCCCTCCCCCACTTCTGAGAAAAGCAGAGAAACAAACTTGCATTATAAGCCACATAATTATGTAATTTGTCTTCTTAACGACTACTTAATCTTTTGTATTCACCGTGTCAAGTCAACTTGTTTTGCATTGGCTGCAACAACAACATTTTGACGTGTTCATCAATTTAATTTATTACTTTCTTAATTATGATCGTCTGTACGTAGAAATCTTCACACTTGCTTTTCTAATGCTACAAATCTAGTAGGGTTGTGGATAGGATAAGATTAAATTAGAGTTCAAATGCAATGCATGCCGCACTTTTAAGGGAGTCGGTGGTAGGTAACTAAAGCCGTAACATCACCAGCCATCGTGGTTAATTGGCATTTACTCATAGGTTTGAAGAATAATTAAGATCATATATATATTATAGGGATTTGGTTATTACGTAGAATATATAATATGGTTGTAGCTAGGGTTTACCAGCAACTTTGTCAGTATCGGTCCTAGCTGTGAATGAGAACAAGCAGATTTCAAGGATTTACTTAGATATTGATGTAGCACCCTACTCAGTTTCCGCCATAACTTCTCTCGCTCGGAGCTGGCCTACGTTACGCGTTGGCGTTGTCCCTTCAACTCATAACTGCGAGGAAGGGAGCCAAATTACGTGTCATTGTCACACGTCACAAATCGATTTATCTATAAATTGTATTAACAACGTTTATTAATAATTTTAATTATAAATTCACTTTATGAAGTAATTCTAATATAACAGATTCAAATTGTTATGGATGATATAATAAAAGTTATATTTAATTAAACATATATTTTATATAAATTAAGCACAAGAATAGAAGAAAACTAATATATATATATATATATTCTTATCTCTATTCTGCTATTGAAAGTGAATTGTATAACAAACCAACAAGCATTAACTAATCGTATTGACTAGATTTTACCTAATTATATTGTCACCAAAGTCGTCAATACTCAATAAACAAACATGTTATCGATGTATGAAGTCAAGAAATAAGATTAAAAATCTCGTCCACCGTAAGAACAAATGATTAAAACATCGCACGTTGCACTAGGCTGATGACTGAGTAATGTTGACATGCAATGCTAGGAAGTATAACTTTCTCCAACTTAAAAGGATTCAGATAGATCATCTAAGATTCAGATAGATCATGCATATCGAGAAAAGGAGAAAGGCAGGTAAGTAAAAGGGATGTTAAGTCAAATCTCTCTCTCTCTCTCTCTCTCTCTCTCTCTCTCTTCTTGTTTTGATTTGTTTTGAACCTGAAACAGAATCTTGTCCGTTGATTCTTAATTTCTTGTAAGTCCCGATCTATCAGAACTTTTCTTCCTCTCCAAATTATAATATACTATCAATGATGTAGGTGCTACATATAGAACAGTTTTAATCTTCTGGAAATCGTCATTTATTTCTTTATAGAGTTGATCAGGTCGTGCAGTAAATTATTCTTATGTTTCGTTGTCGATTGAAAAGTTATCATATTTCTTTCTTTTCATGGTGAAACAATTATATTGCCTATGATAATTTTGAAGGTTATGTAATCTCTTTTACTGGGGTTGGAGAATATACTTTACCATTAATGAGATCAAGCCAAGAAGACGGAGGGAGAGACGAGTTACTTAAATGAATCATTCTCTTCTAAATATAGTTAGAGTAGGCACTATGTACGATTGAAATAGAGATGTTCTCTAAATTGCAGAGCAGAGCTAACATCTAATGAAAACATTGGAATTATTCAATTCCATCTCTTGCCATTAAAGACAAGTCACAAAACGAAAGTAATCCTAAGGGTGACTTGAGAAAACGATACCAAGTTCATGGATTAATTTACTTTTTTTTAAAAAAATTCAATGTAAAATATATTTTATATAATTGTTTCCTATATTTTTCGTGTTGTGCTTCTGTTTTTTGCATTTCCTCCTTTATTTGTTGATATTATCATCTTTATTTAATCTAACTTTTTAACTTCACAAATGTGGTCCACAAGATCACTTGTTGATTAACCAGTATATAGTTACATTTATATCCACTCTTTTCAATATGTGGAAGCTGAAAAGGCATTCGACTCATAACCTACACGAGAATTTACCTGTTTAGAAAACTGTGCACATCCCTGTAGGAATATATACTACCCCAATTAGCAGTATAATAACAAGACATACAGAAATGATTTGTAGCTGCAAAATTAAATGCTTTGAAAGCCAACTTTAAAGGTGTTTAATTGTTGTCTCGGTGCTTGAACAATATGACTAAACTGGTGGGTACATTTGAAACTAAAATTTTGTTCAACTTCTCGCTTATGGCTCGACTCTCACTCGTAAATGTCTTAAAGCTTTTATAAGTGGCTCTCTTGCCCTCATTCTTCTTCTCATTTGGCCACACATCATGTTCCCTTAGTCCTAGTTCTCCACCAAATTCTATCTACTTCTTAAAGTCACTTTATGGTACCTATGTCAACTGTTAAAAGAGCTTCTCCATTTGCTCCACTTGCTGCCTCTTCTTCCAAAGTTATGCGTATCTCCTTCTTAACTACTCCTATCCACCCTAACAAAACCTTAGAGCAAATTAGTTGGAGATGCTAGCTCAATGGAAAACTCAAATACATTCCAGAATCTTTAAATGGTATTTCCTAGATAATCACTCCACCTATTGAAATCTTACTTCCTAGAGTTGCTAAATAGAACTCTACCTTGACGGGATTCTTTACTGATAAAAGATCCTCTTTCCCCCAAATGCAAAGTTGGAGATCATGTATGGAGCTTAACAAACTTTAGAAAACATATTCTTCTATGGACTGATTTTCATAATATATTTTTAGAGTATCGATCCTCCATAGGACTTAGTTACATGACAAGTTGGATTAGGAGGCTTATATTCTGTGACAAAACCACCGCAAATCTTAAGATGATGGGTTTTGCCAAGATCTACATTAAGGTTGATAGTGCTGTTGAGATATGGAGCCTGATAATATATTTTGGACAATACACCAGGCCCACGATATGTTCTATTCTCCTAGTGTACTAATGTCAAAAACAATTCACAGTGAAATAAAAACTCTAGCTGCCCGTGGACGTAGCAAAATCTTGGTAAATCACGTAAATATGTATGTATTTGTGATTTTCGTACTTGTTCTTTGATTATTTTGATTGATTATTAGTAACAAGTGGCATCAGAGCTTAGTTCGTATCACTACAATATGAAAAGATGGAAAGCGAGAAGATTCAAATTAAGAAATTCGATGGAAATGATTTTGTTTTCTAAAAGATGCAAATGGAAAATTATCTATATTAGAGAAACCTCCACGAACCTTTGTTAGGAATGAAACCAGAAACCATGAGACAGGAGGTTTGGGATCTAAAAGATCGGCAGGTGCTAGGGCTGATTCGTTTGTCGTTAGGAAGAAATGTTGCCTTTAACATCATTAAGGAGACAACGATTGTAGGAGTACTGAAGGCTCTAGCAAACATGTACGAAAAACTGTTGGCTATTAATAAGGTATATCTGATGCATCGTTTGTTCAATCTAAGGATGTCTGAAAGTGGATCTGTAACAAATCATATTAACGAATTTAATATGATTATCAGTCAATTAATTTATGTTGATATTAATTTTATGATGAGATTAGAGCCCTAATTTTGATGTCCTCTCTACCCGAGTCGTGGGATATTATTGTTTCCGTAATTAGCGATTCGTGTGGGTTCGAGAATCTAAAGTTTGATGAAGTCCGAGATGTTGTCTTGAGTGAGAGCATTTGCAAAAGAGAAATTGGGGATTCGTCTGGTAACGTAGTTAGTGTCAAGGGAAGGGGCAGGAGAAATTCAAAAGGAGGCTATAGTAAACATGGTCGATCGAAATCAAAAGGGCGGAGAAAATCTAAAGGCAGAAACAAGGTCTCTTATTGGGATTGTGGAAAAAAAGGACATTTCAAGAAGGACCACCCTAAACCTAATAAGAGGAAAGGCTAGAAAAACAATAAGCCCCATAAAGATGATGATTTTGTACGTTCTGCAGAAGACATTGGTGACGCTTTAATTCTTAGTGTGGACAGTCTGATTGACTCCTGGATACTTGATTCTGTTGTGTCATTCCACTCTTCTCCGAGCACAGAGTTATTCCATAATTTAAAGTCCAGAAATTTTGGAAATGTGTATCTTGTTGATAATAAAGCCTTAGAGATTGCTGGAAAGGGGGATGTGTGTATCCAAACCTTAGGTGGGAGTAAATGGAAGTTGCAAGATGTCAGATATATTCCTGATTTGAAAAAGAATATGATTTCTATTGGTTAGTTGGATAGCAAGGGTTACAGAGTAGTGTTCGGGGAGAGTTCTTAGAAAATTGTGAAGGGAGTTATGGTGATAGCATAGGGTATAAAATCTGGAACTTTATATAATACTGTAGGGTGTTTGAATATGGTTGCTGTAGACGATAGTTCATCGAGCTCGAGTTTGTGGCACAACAGATTAGGAGACATGAGTCAGAAGGGGCTGAATGTAACATCCCGTTACTGTCAGTAAGGATATTATGGTAATATTGGGACAGGCTGGTAGGATTTCATTGCATTCATTGACTGAGCATATTACTGGCCTCTAATCATAGGGGAACTGGTCTATTGCATATGCATATATTCATAGGTTCATGCATTCATGATTTTTCGGTATTTAATTGTAAATGGGAATTGACTGGATTGTGAACTGAATATTGACTGAACTGACTGGATTGGAGGACTGATTAAGAAATTAGTGTAATTGGGTTCAATTGACTGATGTAATATTGAATACGAGTGACTGGTAATTTATGGTGACTTATAGGAGATTTTCGAGAAATTCGGGAGAAAATGCCCGGACCGAAAATATTTGGGTGACTGACTGATTGACCGTATATTACTGAAAGAACTGTCCAATGACAATGGAAAAATTAGAATTTTACTGATAGGGAATAAATGTGTTGAGTCATTGAGATTTAGAGACTGAAACCTGGACTGATATGGAGACTGACGGCTATAAATAGTTAGGGATTGAGAAATTTGGGGAAAAGAACCTAAGTATTTCATCGTTTCTTCCTCCCCCTCTCGACGGTGATCTTCGACTCCTCCATAGGTGAGGATTTCTTGATCTTTCTTCATGGTTTTTCTTCTATTGTGATAGGCTAACTGATTTCTGTGATTGATGAAGGTTGAGAAGGATTGAAAGTGTGTTAATCGTTGATTTTGGAAGGATTTAGGGTTACGGTGATTGTGGATCGATTCATTGATTGGTAAGTTTTTAATGGCTTTAAAGTTGTTTCTAATGGTTGTCACATGTATTTATGGCATTTATTGGGTATGATTGAGTAGTTGAATGTGTTAATGGAGGTTTTAATATCATTAATGGCGGAAAATCGATCGGAGAAGACGACCTGGTCTTCGCACGTCGCGGCGAACATAGAAGTGTTAGGGCTTCGTCGCGGCGAATAAATTGAATTTAATTAAATGTGTTAGTCGCGGCGAGCTGGGTAGACGACGCGGCGAGCGGGAAAATAGGTACGTCGCGGCGAACCTTTAGCGTACGCCGCGGCGAGCTGAGTGGGAGTGTTCGCCGCGGCGAACGTTTTATACGTCGCGGCGAACGACCGCTATATGTCGCGGCGAAGGCCGCAAGGTCGCGGCGAGAAAGACTGTTCCATTGGTACATAGTTTGATTAATTGGGAATAATTCATAGCGTAGACCTCCGATTGAGGTGATTCCAGATTCGTTACGAAATAGAGAAAGAGGTTTACAACTGAGAATAATTATGAGAATTGGACTTGATTTAAATGGTACTGAATTATAGAGTGTAAGGTCAATTGTGATTCATAGTGTGACCTAAATGTCAAATTGAGACTATTGGAGTTTCGATTGGGAATTTCAATTGAGGTTTTGACTCGATAAATAGGAAATTTCTATAGGGGATTTGAATTGAGGAAAATTGACTGGATTTTAGAAATGGATCAAATAAATTGTCGATCAATTGAACAAAGAGATAGGATTGAGCTTAAAGTACCGGAATTGGGGTTTTAGCACTGGAAAGATCGTGAACATGCATTGTACATCGTTTTACTGAGACATATGCATTACTGTACCGTTTAATTGTAATTGAGCATATAGTAATGGGACTGTATTTTACTGTTATAGAGGCACCGTTGGACCGTCGTTCCACGGACATTGCTGGGACTTCCAGGCAATAGCTCGGAAGTTACAGGTGAGTAACCTAGTTGGTTCCTCAAATTTCTGGTTGCTTACATGCTTACTGTGAATTACATGTAAATGTGAATTGTATGATTACTGTATGACTACTGGCATGTATTGGATGGAACTGCATGTTTTACTGAACTAAATTGTACTGTTACATGATACTGGACTGAATATTGGGCTTTATAGCCATATCACTGAAACTGAATTACTGAGCACTGCTACACTGGGCTTCATGGCCATATACTGTAAA
>JANITW010000007.1:8306302-8319254 GCA_027564335.1 Erythroxylum williamsii
ATGATGATTTGGATATTTTGAGATCATATGAGGTTAGAAAAGAGATGATGAGAAATTAAGTTATGATATAAAGTAACTAAGTGTTCTTGAGGTGTAAGCTTATGAATAAGCTAGATATATGAAAAAGGTAAAGATTGAAAGGAGAGTTTAGAAAGATTATGTACAAATGAAGTGTAAGCTAAGTTAAATAGACACATATGAATTATGAAATGAGAATGAGCATAATATGTGTTCTAGAACATATACCCGAGATTGTCATTGAGCATGAATTGTACATTGTCCATTGATACATTTTTGCATAAATAAAGGTTTATATGTGTGCAATTATTGATGAGTGTGCAATGTGTGTCTTGCATAAATGGACTATGCAGGTTAAGTGTCTCCATTCAGGCGCTCCCCGATTTTGGAAGCAAATGCTAAAATGGACCGTACTATGAGTAGACCTAGATGGTCCCATTCTATTGTTTGTTCTGTTTGCCTTTTTTATATTAATTGAATTCTGAATGTGTTATGTTTATATGAAACCCAGACAGGAGGTCCGATGACTGTGATATTTGTATGAGATATTGGAGTGTTATGTGCATCTAAATGAAATGAGCTACATGTGTTCCCAATGTGACATTGCATGCAAATAAGATGTGATTCTCAACTTAAGGTTGAATGCCGGACCACGGTCTGATGATAAGTTTCTATGATCAGATAAGAGCATGCAATATGTGTCAGCCATTCCATGGCATGAATGCATAAAATATAAAAGCGTTGTGACTTGAGTTGCCTGTATGAAGCGCTTCCACGTAGAGCTATGCTCCATGATTATGTGATGTGACTGAGCCTACGGGCCAGTATTCTGTTCTAATTGAGCCATATGGGTCAGTATTCTGTTCTGAATGAGCCTACGGGCTAGTATTCTGTATATGAGAGTGACAGGTACTCAGTCACAACAATAAGAACGAATGTGAGTCTCATGCATATATCATTATAAGATTGACATCTATTTAATGTGAAATGTGAATTTATGTGAATGTGAAATAATGTGTTATGTGGTTGGGTGAGTCATCAATGATGGTCACTCATTGAGTTCGCAAAACTCATCCAAAATTTGCAACTATTTTTTAGGATTAGAAGAATACCCCGTTAGGACAACGGGAGTATAGCTACAACATACAAGTGAAGCATAGAGGTCGGGATCAGTTCACGTCTGCATTAGTGTTTTCTTATTTCTGTATAAAATTGTATATTATGAACTTTTGTACAATTGATTATGTCATCTGTAAAGTCAAACTGATTTAAGTGCTTTGTATTTGTGAAAGGGCCCAAGTAGCCATTGAAATTATTATTGACTGTATGTGATGATTGGCTTCCACATAGTGTGTGTTTGTGATTTCAAGAGAAAGAAAAAAAATTATACTGACTTTTGAATGATTGAGTGCATTAGCACGCCACCCTCGTGAGGCACGGACTCGGATATCACCATCGATGTCGGGTTCAGGCCTTGCAGGAGTGGGGCTTTACATTGCCTCACTTTGTGTCCCAAAAATGATTCGTTTCTCTCTTAGTCTCTTAAATTTCCCTTCATAAAAGAAATTAGGTTTCTAGATTAGAAATAGTGCATGACTGTACAAGTGGACGCATGACCATGGATCTTCCAGCTCATCTTTTGTACAAGTGGATGCATGACCATGCATCTTCAAGCTTATCTTGAAACTTCATTTTCTTGCATTTTCTTGTCCCATCTTTACCCAAATATGTCTTCTTCTTATTCCATAAAGACAAATGAGTTTGAACATTAATAGGATGGCTCAAGGAATGTGCTTTTAACTCATTTTAGCTCTTGTGCTTCCAAATTGTACCTAAATCAAAACATGAACTAAAATGAATGTCTTAAGCATTTCAAAGCATTAATCAATAAGTTTCATAGAGTAAATGAGTATACAATCAAGATCACATCACCATTCCAGAATTAATGCTTAGCAAAAACAATTTCTTATCCATTGTAACAAGGAATATTCTTATTAATTTAGTACTTACTGGCCTACATGTTAAGTGGACTACTCATTTTTTATTACCTGAAAGGGTTATAAAAGAGATCTATATAATTATCAAGACATTCCTCTAGTTGGGTAAAGCTAAAAATGCTAAAGGTGCTAAAGTGAAGTGGGATAAAATTGTTATCCCCAAGTAACAATATAGATTAGGGATAATTCCAATATCCCTCATGCAAAATGTGTTGATGAGTAAAGTAATTTGGAGATTGTTTTTTGATAAAGGTGCTCTTTGGATAAAATAAATAGATCAATACTATTTGAAAAATCAGAACTTCTAGCAATTACAAGCTAATAAGGATCTCTCTTGGAATTTCAAACATCTTTTGAGCTTAATGAGTCATCTATATTCTTAGATAAAACATCAACTCAAGAATGGGAACAACATCTGGCTCTGGTTTGACAATTGGATTGAATATAGTCCCCTTATTGCAAGAAGTGAGATTATACATTTAACGAGTATATTTAAGCAAAGCTCTAAAGTTTCCTTTTGTTATTTAGTTAAATATTTCTGTTTTGTGTGTTTTATGGGTTAGAGCAAACAATTGAACTTTAATTTTATGTGTTTAAGGTGCCTTGATATGTTTGCAAGTGTTTCAGGAAAAATATTAAAAAAGGAGGAGAATCAGAGGAAGCGAGGTAAAACGAATGAGCACGATCATGGCCAATGTGCCATGATCATGACATAAGCAAGATGGAGCTACCACGATCATGGCCAGTCTACCACGATTGTAACAGAAGGTGAAATCAAGTGCCACGATCGTGACCTTCGCGAGAACAAATGAGGACAACCCTCCAAATTCAAGTTTTCTCCATACTTTTCGAACACAAAAAACCTTAGGGTTGGCCAGAATAGAAAATTGTATATAAAGAAAAGAAAAGAACCTTAAATGGAGCTCTCCATTCTACCACTTTGGGAAAAGCTATAAGAGAAGAGAAAAAGAAGAGAGATAAAGGAGAAGAAGAAGAAGAAGAAGAGGAGAGGGCTTCCGACACTGCTGCCTTCTTGAGTCATCCTGGTCCCTTTCCAAGTGACAATTTTGCTCATCTTATTATTTCGTCACTGAATGTGTAAGATAGATATGAATATGTTTATAGATATGGATTCAATGATGATGTTCTAACTTTCTTTAGGGATTTTGACTTGATTTGATGTTAATCTAATCATTTTTTTTGTTATTGCAATTGGGTGTTGTGATTGATTGTTATAGCTTCATGTTTTAGTAATAAATTGGGATAGTAAACTGAATACAAAATGATTATGTTGTTTAATGAGAGTTAAATAATCTAATAAGAGTTAAATAATCTAATAGATCACGTAATTAATCAAATTGGTAATTATACAAATAGAGATCTTGTCTGAGACTCGATTGTTTAATAGAAAGCTTAAGAACTAATTAGGGTTAGGGCTATTTGTAATTGAGAGATTACATGTTCGGTATTAAACTTAATTAGGGTATGTGATTATAACTTGAGAAAGAGTAATGTTCCCTTCGATAGCCTAGAACTGACACCTCAATAACATATAAATGGTTAGGTTAGCATTGATGATAGGAAAAATACCATCTCTCATAATTTGGTAAATTTTCTTGTATGTTTTCCCATTGTTAATTTGGTAGTGCTCAAGTTGAATTCTTTGTTATATTAATTTATGAATTAATTTTTCATTAATCATATTCTTGTGCTTACTTTTTTTTCTGTTTAATTTTTATTTTATTAATTCCTAAAGCCTTAGATAACATAGGATTAGATTAGTTCACAACTCCTCGTGGGATTGACACCTCACATACTACAATTCATGACCTGTGCATTTGCAGTATTCTGAGGGTTTTAATTAGATTAAAACTTAGCACTTAACAAGTTTTTTATACAGTTACCAAGGAGTTAGTAGGATTAGTTTAATTCTTTTAGTCTAAAGAATTTTCATCATCTCTTGTGACTTTGGTACCTAATCACAAGAAATTAGAAAAGAGAAAGAAAGAAGAGAAAGAAGTTTGGGCACAAAGTAGAAGACACATCAATTTGGAAATCATAAAGCAACAATGAGGAACCTACAAAAGTTAAATGTTAAGAAGGGATACAAAGAAAGATGATGGAGGAAACACATTATAGGGAGCAAAGGACCTTTGGGATTTCAATAAGGCACAATTTAGTTAGGGAAGTCATCATCCTTATTTAAACATGTACAATCCGGGTTGGTAGAATTACCCAAATTTCTGTTGGTCTAACAACGTAAGGACGCACACTGGACATCAAGATCTATTATGATTTCAGCAAGATGAGTCTAGTTCATGAGATTCAAAATTGTACAAGATTATGGATAAGCTCATGAATATGCAGAAGAGATTGGAAGAGAAGTTTGAGCAAATAACGAAAGACCATGCCTCTTTTATTCAAAACCTAGAGCTTCAAATGAGACAACTTTTCCATGAATTTTGTAAGAGAAGTGTGGAAAACTATCTGGGCAATATTGAAGTACATCCAAGAGAGTAGTGTAAGGTTATCACACTTAGGAGTGCGAAAGAGCTAGAAGAAACAGCGAAAAACAAGCTAAATCCTAGCTTGTAGAAGACCAAAAGAAGAAGGAAGGTGACTCATTTAGGAAAATTGATGTGGTTTAACCTTTAAAGGAGCAAGAAGAAGAAGAATGGATGACAATGTACATAGAGCTTGAAGTATATAAGGAAGTCTCTATTCATGGAGTGAAAGAAGAAGAGGAGACAAGAGTGACTAAGGAAGAACAAAAATAGATCGCCCTCTTACAAAACAAACTGTTGGATTCAATAGAAGATTCAAAGAGTTTTGTTATTCCTATTTTATTGACAGTTTGTTAGTTAAAAAGAACATTACTAAACTTAATTGATTTTCTTAATTTTATCAATATTTTCCTTTTGATTATCTTGCAATTTGCAGCTTATTTACAGGCTACAAAGCTAAAATTGGGCAATATGGGTGGAAGCAAGCCACTCATAATTGATCCTGACTAGTAGTTAGATTTGTTTTAAATTCTATAATAAGTCTTAATGATTTGGAATGGGTTAGATTATTATAAATTCTACAAATTTTTGCCTTTGTATCAAAATGTTAGGTTCATGTTAATTAAAATTAAAAGAAATAGTGTATTGTTTGATAAATCCTATTGATCTTGTGAACAACTTGTTTCTTATGAAAAGTCACTTATAGTTACATTTTTTATTGACTAAATAATTATCAATGTATGTGTGTAAGTGATAGGAGTGGATGAATGTGACGTTAAGCCTTGATTAGTATGTATATTTAGTACAAAGTAATTAGACACAGATTTCACAAGTTAATAAGTTAGAACAATTTGAGAGATGGTATATATAGTTAAATTTGTTTCGTAAAGTTTAATGTTATTATCCCAATATTGCATAAGTGTGTATGTTTTGTATTGTTGTTTTTTTTATTGTTTTATTTTTTCTTGAGAACAAGCAAAAGTTTAAGTGTGGGGATGTTAATGGTGGTAGATTGCATAATATTTTAGTGGGTAGTTTTATATCTATTTAGTTATTAAATTGAATGTTTAGGATAGGATTTTGTTATTTAGTTAAATATTTGTGTTTTGTGTGTTTTGTGAGCTAGAGCACACGATTAAGCTTCAATTTTATGTGTTTAAGGTGTCTTGATGTGTTTGTTAGTACTTCAGGAAAAATATTAAAAAACAGAGGAGAATCGGAGGAAGCCCAAGGCAAAACCCATGGCCACAATAGTGGCCAATATGCGACGATCATGATAGAAGAAAGATGGAGCTGCCACGATCATGGCCAGTCTGCCACAATCATAGCAGAAGGCGAAATCAAGTGCCACGATTGTGGCCTGCATGACAATAAACATGGACGGCCTTCCAGATTCAAGTTTTAATGTGATTTTCAAATTTTTCGGACCCGATAGAACCCTAGGGTTGCCCAGAATAGAAAAGAGTATATAAAGAAAAGAAAAGAACTCTAAATGGAGCTCTTCATTCTGCAACTTTGGTAAAAGCTTCAAGAGGAGAGAAGAAGAAGAAAGAAAAGGGAGGAGAAGAAAGAAAAGGGAGGATAATAAAAGGAGGAGAGGGCTTTCGATGCTACTGCCTTTTCAAGTCATCCCAGTCCCTTTTCAAGTGACAATTTTGTTCATCTTATTGTTTATTTACTGAATGTGTAAGATGGATATGAATACGGATATGGATATGGATTCAATGATGAATCTCTACTTTCTTTAGAGATTTTGACTTGATTCGATCTTATTCTAATCATTTTTTTTGTTATTGCAATTAGGTGTTGTGATTGATTGCTATAGCTTCACGTTTCGCTAATAAATCGAAAGAGTGAACCAAATATGAAATGATTAGGTTGTTTAATGAGAGTTAAATAATCTAATAGATCACGCAATTAATCAAATTGGTAATTGTACAATGAGAGATCCCATGTGAGACCTGATTTTTTATTAGAAAGCTTAAGAACTAATTAAGGTGAGGGTTGTTGTTCGTAATTGAGATATTACATGTTCATTATTAAACTTAATTAGGGTTTGTGGATATAACTTGAAAGAGAGTAATCATCCCTTCAATAGTCTAGAACTGACACCTCAACAACACATAAATTGTTAGGTTAGCATTGATGATAGGAAAAATCCCATCACTCGTAATTTGGTAAATTCTCTTGTTTGTTTTCCCATTTTCAATTTGGTGTTGCTCAAGTTGAATTCTTTTTCGTGTTAATTTATGAATAAATTTTTTGTCAATCATATTCTTATGTTTACTTTTTTGTTCTGTTTAATTTTTATTTTATTAAATCCGTAAGCCTTAGATAACTTAGGATTAGATTAGTTCATAACTCCTCGTGAGATTGACATCTTATGTACTACAATTCTCGACCTGTGTGCTTTTAATATTCTAAGGGTTTTAATTAGATTAAAACTTAGCATCAACAAAAATTGCATTTTGTTGAATCTTACTACCAATGGGGTATTTACAAACAAATGTTGTTATTCTGTTTCAGAGTTAGTTTGAGAGAAGTTGTTTGGTAGGAAATACCCTAGAATCACTCTTTAAACCCCAAGGCTTATATAATTATGTGGCTTGTTACTAAAAACATAATTAGAACAAAAAATAGGTTGTTTGGAGACTTTGATCCTATATGTACACTTTGTAAAGTGAATATGAAGTATATGGAGCTTTTTTTTTTCCAGTACAGATATTCTAAAACAATTTAGAGTTGAGTAATGTACAAGCTAAGGGAGTATTGCTATAATTATAAGTGGAGTAGGGTGTTGATCGAATTGGATCTTAGCTAAAACCAAGCAATTGAAGCAAGACGCAGGGATCATGAAAACACCTTTTACCACCACAATTCATACCATTTGAAAAGGGAGGAATTCAATACTTTATAAACAGAAAGACACTGAAACGCACTACCTAGCTAAAGCCAACCTCAACCGGATAATGGAGATTATGCTTGCTAAATCCAAACACAATCAACTTAGTACTGATATGAAAATGAGATGGAACATTTAGTTTAGTTGCTTGTAACTTTTAGTTGGAACATATTTACTTTACTATGAATATGACACAAGATCCTAACACATACAAGGATAGTAAAGAGAATGTATGTTGGAGTCTGATAAACTACTCTGAGTGAATCATGAATATTTTAAGAATGGAGATAAAAAGTCATTCGACTTCCTAGCAAAATGGCCTGCTAATATTTGATGCTATTCAAAGTCAATGTGAGTGAGCACCACGTATCCCAAGTATCTAAACGTAATATCTAGTATCATTAATCGCCTTTTGGGTCCACAATCACTTATTCTTTATAAATCCATTTTCTTCTATCCAATGCCAAGATCAATTCAAAGGTTTTAAGCTGTCAATTTTGCACTCCTAAAGGGAACTACTGTAGATGGAACACTGAGAATGATAGTTGTTCAATATCCCACCTGGTGTCACCATTTTTCCACACCAACTCAAGACAAGAAGTAGGCTGCTCAAACTTTCTCAATTGTATTCAACGAATTTCTCTTAAATTCCCTGCTTCCTAGGAATATATCACACTTTAAACCCTTGTTACAGGCTATCATTACAAATCACTTAACACATTTATGTGTGATCAAATGTTTTCATGAGTGACAAGGGGTGATTACTTTTGATACTTTCATCATGTGAAGAAAAAAGTCCTTGTTAGTGGGGTCTCATAATCTCTAATATATTCCCTCAATCTCTCTCTCACATCATGTAAAGACACACATGTGCTTGAGAAGTATGCAAACCTCGTTTAAAGAAGAGGTAAAAAATTAAAAAAAAACAAATAAAGTGAAGGAACTTTTACACGTTTGAAATAAAGAGAGTTCCATTAATTGAACCAGACCTTGATAGGCCAATTCAAAAGGAACATCAATTACGAAAGGTGACCATTTCCTTTTCCAGAATTATCCTAACAAACAATACAAAAATCATTGTCGTCTAAAAGCTTTGATCAAATATGTCAGGACTGTATACCCGTAATTCTTAGCTACCCTACTCTAGCCTACCCTACATCAGATCCCTATATGGCTTTATGATAATAATATTAGTATGGATGCAGGGATTACTTTAGTATTTTGAACAGGAAAAAAGCACATCGTGTCACAAACCAATCAACTTCTTCTCCCGGTGCCTTTGACATTAATAGAGTAGAAGCTCGTTTCGTTTTCTATGGCATAATAATTATGAATGCATTGTCTGCTTGCTCGAAGCTCCTGTTACCGGTAAGAAAAGGTCACTTGGTTGGTAAGAATAGTATCAGATTTTCCTACATAATGCAACATAGAGACAGGAAAGAGTTGGAGAACAAAATGATATCAACTCCATGTTCATTATCCTCCCACCACCCTCTCGAGTAAATCTGTAATCACACTAACGTGTTAAGAAACCATTACTTTATGTTTCATCAACATATTTGTCTTCTACAAATATGAAAACATATATATGTTACTAGTGAATGTATTACGCCTTCATCACCTCAATTATGATATCATATTTAGATCCTCAAATATGTAAATAGACTGGCCAAATTAAAGGCCATTTATCAGCCTTTCCTAATATAACATTGAAATTAACAATTTCTGTATAATTGAGTTCAAACTGGTTCAATGATAACTCCATTTTTCCTTTAAAAAAAAACATATTTTGAATTTGAAAGAATCATATTTTAAAAATAATAGTTAAAAATTAATTGATAATTTTATATAGGCCTGTATACCTTAATTTTTACTTATTATTTTCTTTTGAATATAAATTTTGACAGAAACCTCCATGTGGGATGTCATGATATCTCATATTTAAACTTTGATGTCTTTATCAAATCAATTCACGATCCACATCTATATCAAGAATCGTCCTTTTTTGGATGGATCTCGATTGAAGCAGTTTCAACTTAGGCTGCTGCATTTAAGGAATTGTCTTTTCTATTTCACAAGTATATCATTCTTTCAAAATTTTAAAATCTTATAAAAGTACAAATTAAAAGTGCAGTACGATGATAAGTGATATAAAAATCCTTATTCATCCGTATCTTTAAAGAAAATAACATATTCAAATTTAAGTAGGAAAATATTAATATTTGATTTAAAAATTGAACTTAATCTTATAAAATATTTAAAATCAAATTATAAAATATAAAATTAAAGTAAATAAAATTTTATGACTCCTTTTAGTTAGGTTTAATTCATAACTATTCCAAAGCTTCAATTTAGTTCTTGATTTGAGTATCATAAAATATAGGGTAACAAACATAAACTTCTTATGTAGTTTAAGAAATTTTGGATAAATTCTCTTCTTTTTAAAATTTGTAAAAAAATCCTAATTATTTTTTTTAGAAAAACTTTTCATTTAAACTTCAATTAAAAACTAACAATAAAATAAGCATAGTACGAATATCAAATGTGGAGACTAATCAAAAGTCACTAATACGATAATTTAACTCAGTTTTTAAATTCAATTTGAATGAATTAAATTTTATTTAAGTTAATAATTAAGAGAATTTTAGTAAACTATTAGTTTATGTCAGATTTGTTTATTCTATGTCGAGTTTAAAAGCCAAGTTAAATAGTCATATAAGTAGCATTTAATTAATTCACATTATGTTCATAATATAAATGTTTGCCATTATTTTTTATCTGTAGTCTAAAACAATACATTTTCAGAAAAATTAAAAATTGAAAGGAATTTTTTAAAAAATTCTAAAGATGAGGAAAATTTTATAAAATTTCTTAAGCTACAAAGGAGGTTTACTTCTTTTATCCTAACATATAGAAAAACTATATCAAATTAAACTCATTTGTACAATTTAGTCTATTCAAATAAAAAAAATCTCAATTCCAACTTAGTGCTGGATATAATCGTAAGAACTTTGATTAATTTAACTTTAATTTTTAAAAAATAGATGCTCATCATACGAAACGACTTAAAACATGTCTCCTACAATATCACTTTCTGACAGGGTCATTTCATGCCATTTTCTTTTCACATTGTTGTCTGTTACTGCCTTATCAAAAGCTTCAACATATCTCTCTCTTCTAAGTGAAAATATTTAGTAGATTTTAAGATCATTTAAATTGATTCCTCTGACGGAATTGTATTCAATCAGATACATACGTGTATAAATCCAAAGTGTAAGCGTATTGTGTGTTATACAAATTCACATCTAGTAGCTGGAAACAGTAACAAACAGTGATTAGCTTCATTCCCCAAATGTGGCAATGTAGTAATTGATTCGCATGTGATATGATCTGAGTGTGAAGGAGATGGTGACATACAAAATTTCCAGAGGTGCGATGATGATCATGACTCGTTCACTGTAGGCGTCCATGCAAATACATGCAAAAGCCATGCTGATGATAACACAGTCCCAGTTTACCCCATTATTCATTCAACATTTTACTAGACAATCACCTCTTTAGTGATTTGACATAAAGAAATTTGTCATCATGCGTTTGGAACGGCACCTAGCTATGCCTTCATTTCTAGCCGTCCACGTGGCATCAGTCGCGCTGTACCGTCAGCCCCCTTTTGTGGAAAGCGGATGAGAAGAAACAAGAGTTAAAGTAGCAGGCAAAAAACAGATGTCGCAGCGCGTCTCCGATGTCCGTACACACCTCGGAGATTGGTCTGCGTGGTGAAGATAAAATGAAAAACAAGGCCGTACATACAGCGGAAATTGTTAAATTAGAAGACAAGCATGTTTACTTACCTTAGTCTAATAAGTATCAAAATCAAACTCTACTATTGTTTTATGTCGGAAAAGGGCCAAAGTTTTTTTTGTAGCAGCCAATCCATAGTATCGAAAGGAACAAATTGACAGCCAAAGAAAAGGATAGAAACATACATTATGATTAATCATTCTTGTTGTTAAATGTATAGGACATTATTGAGGATGCATGGAGTTGAAAGGTGGCATGTGCAGTCAAATGAGTCCCAAAAGAAAAAGTAGAAGAAATACAACGGCGCTTATCCAAAACCACTTTCTCAAAACGAGAACATTTGCTTGCAAGAGGAGTCTGATGGTCTCTGTTGTGAAGGTGATAGATGTTGACATTGTAGCTGAGAAGGCAGCAGTATTTTGATCATAATTATACCTTTATGGAATTATAATTATAAGATTATTAGTTATAGTAGTCCGTTTTTCTTTTTTAAACGTGAGCTTGGAGTAACTGATAAAGTTGTTCCTTTGTGATCATAAGATCACATGTTTAAGTCACAAAAACAGTCTTTTTATAAATTTACAAAAAAAAAGCTTCGTATATTATGATCTTCTCTAGATTCTCACAAAATTGCAAGTTTTATGCATTAAATACGTTGAATTTAGTCAATTTTTCTACGATAACATAAAAAACATAATTGGATACTTTTATCTTGATAAATAATATATTTGAGGAAAATCTCTACAATTGAATTCATGTTCTAAGATCCATTTGAAAAATATAATTAGGGAAGTATTGATATAACAACCCACAATTTATTAGTCTTACGTATGAGAACTAACTACATTATTATCTCTACCTCACGAATTATACTTCTTGTGCCCGAATGGTCCCTTTTCAGTACATGCAAACCACTGCAAATAAGCTGAGTTAGCAGCCTCTAAATGATCTTATTTGATTATGCAAAAAGTCGAGGGAATAATCTAATAGTAACTACTTTCTTTCAATGATTAAGAGGTTCCAAGTTTGAGTTGCTCACTAAATGAGGTTGTCTTTTAAAATGGGGTAAATTAAGTGGATTAATTGTTTCTTTGGGTAAAAAGTAAAAACAAGTAATCTATGGTGATGAGGAAAGTAATAATGTTGATTTGAACACTTAACATTCCAAACAGCACTATATATATATACTACATAGGCCTAGATAGAGAAGTGCCTAGAAATAGCATTCATGTGATACGTTTGCATTCCCTTCTTAATCATAATCATAATCCAGCCTGTTATTGACTGGACCCCAACATTTGAAGCTGACATTGTAGGGGAACATAATTAATTAAATTGATTCTTTTCAGTCATCATTTCATGTAAAGTTTCACACTTTCTTTAATTTTTTTTCTTTTTGGACTAGAAATTACAATTATGCTTTTTTGTCCCTTATAATTCGTTAATTATCTCAATCTACAACTTAGGGATATGCTTAATATATCCCATCAGTTGCATAAAATATGATGAAATTACAGAATTGCTGTGGAGCAGGCAAAAGGACACAAAGGATAGAGAGCTAAAGCAACATCGATCCAAATAGGCAAGCAACCATTAATTATATGTGGATGGCGTCCAGAGATAAGGTAACCCAGTAAGGAGGTAGAGCTAAGAAGATACCTACCAGAGAATCAGTTTATGTAATGAAGAAGTGTTGGACCGATTGAGAAGACCATCGAGAAGTTTTATCC
>JANITW010000007.1:8441714-8452068 GCA_027564335.1 Erythroxylum williamsii
GTCAAATAATAAATGTTTCAAGCAAGTCCAAGCGTCTGCCAATGATGGCTATCCGACCTACTATAGCGCAAGCTGTCGCGCATTAATTGCCGAGACCGATCAGTCGGGGGCCCTCAGCCGACCGACCCCAATACGAGCAGTCAGGCGCGACTAGTCGGCACCTGACCGATCAAAATGCCCGAGCTATCTCATGACCGAGCTACAAGGCCAATAACTGACCGATCGACCACCTTACGAGCCACCCTGCTTACGAGCAATGAGGTAACCGACGAACAATAACGTCCAACATACTCCTTCGACCCTGCTCTTCGCTCAGACTCGAGGAGTAGGGGGAGCTTATGGTTGGGTCGGCTACATTGGGCCCGAGCCCAATCTTATAGGCCGATCGGTCAGTCTCACGTCCATTAATTAATTCGAGCCAGGACCACACGTCCATGGCCCAATAGTAGAAGAATGTCTCTCATGCAAACACGTAAAGACCTAAACCTAACTGTAAAACCGTATATAAGGTATCTTTCTCCCATAATTGAGGTACGCAATCATAACCTAGTTTTGTCTCTACATTCATCGATCCCACCTTCACCAGAAAACTTACTTGAGCGTCAGAGGGGCTAATCGGGACACCACCCCCGACGAGCCTTTCTTGTTTTGCAGGTATATTCACGTTAAAGACATCGCAGAAGGTTGCCAACTCATGGAGCACAACGACAACGTTCCATTCTGTCAGAATCCGGCAGAACCAATATTATTATAAAATAAAAGTAAAAACCAAAACCACTTTTTATAATTTTCATAAGTGAAATAGGAAAATAAAACAACAAAAACTCCAAAAATAAAAAATACTCTAAATAATTTTAAGAATTTGGCTGCAATAAATGAATTCGATTGGCTCTTCTTTCATTTCATATTCCTAGCATAAATGTTAGGCATATATGCTTATCATCGTGAAACTTTTAGTTTTGCTTTGTTTTGTTAAGAAGGGTTATTATATGCTAACAAACTAAATTGGGAACAACAAGTAAAATTTGATTTGATTAAAATTAAATTAAATTTAAAAAATAGAAATTAACATAAAAATGTCTATATAAATATGTACTATTCTTTAAGTAAAATTGATTTCTTCTCAAAATTATTAAATTTTTATTTTTAAAATTTTAAGTTGGGTATAAAATCGTTTGAAATTAAATAAGAAATTGATTTTGTTTAATATCTTATTTATTAGTTAGTAAATATTTGTAATAAATTCATCATATTTTATTAAAAAGGAAAATTGAATAATTAAGTAATTTGTAACCTAATATTTAGTTATTACAATATAATTTTCAAAATAATTAGAATTAAGTATTTAACTTCTAAAAATTTTTATTTAACAAATAATTGATTAATTAGAATATGAAATTTATGTGCTTTTATTTTTATTTAATAAATATTTTTTGATTTTGAATTTTATAAAATAAATTGAATAATTTTAGTTGACTGTATTATTCATAATTTTCATTAGTAGTTACTGTTGAATAATTAAATAACATTTTTAATTTAAAATGAAATAAAATTAATAAAAAATATTTTTAAGAATTTGGTTGTAATAAATGAATATGATTGAAAGAAGTACAGGTGAGGAATAAAAAACATGATAATATATCATTATTGAACGAATATTATCTTTATATATAAAATTTGAGTATTATTTTATATTTTTAATTATCAAAGAAATGAAAAAAGTGTAACTTTTTTCTCTTTTTTAATAATTAAATATAATTAGGTAAAATATATTATTATTTGATAAAACTGAATTTAATAAAATTTTATTTTTAACTCATTATTATAATTATAATTTGATTCTTATTTTTATTATATTTTTTTTATTCTTATTATTATTGTCTTATAAAAAACTATTTTAATAATAAAAAACAGAAAAAATAAAAAATAAATAATAATAATAATAAATAAAAGTGAAACCAAACTATCCCTAAATAAATTATTTGAAATAAAAGACTAAGATTAAAAAATAAAAAACCATTTCCAATAATTCCTCTCCCGCCTACTGTGAGCAAGCGGCCTTGTTAACTTCGACAATCTGAGTCTCTTCTTCCTTTCATCACAGAAACAGTATACATATATTCCTTTGTTTGTTCTTTTGATGTTGTATTATGTTGGTATTGATGAAATGTCGGCATTTTCAGTAACTCCACACAAGGTTTCAGTATGCATCCTTCTCCAGATCTACGCCCTTCCCTCTCATTCCCTTCCTTACCCTTTCTCGTCTGTTTCCCACCACAACCGTCTCGGCTTCTACTTGTTTGCTCTCACCAAGGTAGTACTTCTTCTTCTTACTCCAAGTTGTTTCATTTTCCTTACTTTTGTCTCTCACCCTACATACTTTTTCTGGTAGTCATATGACGATTATTTAGAGCCAAGGCTTGAAGATTTAGTGAACCATTTGAGAGGAATCGGAGGTTCCTTGGGGGATTGGCTAATTGATCAGTTAACTGCTAGGGTTTCGTCCTTTTTGTCCCCCGATGATTTGTTCAACTTTTTTAGTGAACTCCGAGGTGGGTTTCGTTTATACATATATGTAATATATACATGCATATACACATATATCTTCCACCCTTTTTCTTCTATATTTTGTCTCAAATTTATCTTCAACGTGTAAACCACTATTGATGTTCAGGGATTCTTGGAGCATCTGATTCCGTTATGGAAGATAACCAAGTGCTTCTGGAGCCCAGCAGCCACCTGGGCTTGTTTCTTCGGCGCTTCATTCTGGCTTTTAACCTCCTCTCTTTCGAGGTACTCTTTTTCCTTTCCTCGTGGAGAGATGACAGCTGCCATTTTAAATGCGTTCTTGTGGTTCTTATATACTACTGTTTTATCTAGCTATGACAGTATCACTTACTAGGATTTAAGTTACTTTGTGGCACTTAATAATTTTAACATTTAAACAAAAAGGTCTGTTGAAGACTTGGTTGATTTGCTTTTACTTCTTGTTTTAAAACCTGGATTTCTTGGAATCTTGAGTTTTGTTAATTTTTGAGTTTCATTCAGGGTATCTGCCACCTTTTAACAAATATAGGGATCTATTCTAAAGAGGCCCTATCAAGTTGCCTGCGTTATGAGTTGGGTTGTTCAAATTCTTCTACTAATGATTTGGAAGCACTGTCAGAATATGAGAATATGGATCTAGAGACTCTAGTTTTTGACAAAGTTAATGAAGAAATTGAAGCTAAAATGCGTGGTGGTGAAGAAATCCCTTTTCACCTTCATGCACCAAGGGCATTTTCATCATTGGTTGAAGGTATGATCGCTTTAGTAAGTGAGGTCGGAATAGATGTCATAGATTTGGGATAATGTGCATGCTCAAGCTGAAACTCCTTTGGAAATAGATCTTGATGATTATGTTTCCCTTCTTTTTGAAGTTTGCATAATGTGAGGTCAAATGTGAATTCTTGATCTCATTGATGTTCTTTATCTTTGAAAGATGTTCAAACATTCATTTTTTGTATCACAATTGGCTCACAACTAGACGAAGTCTTAGCATTTTTAACTTATTTTATAATATGGTCCCTTCCACATTAGCATTTATTATTTTGTATGAGTTGTATCATTTTCACCCCAATGCATTTTGTTTTTAATTTTGAACTTAAATGTTTGTCATATGCACTTCGTTTCGATTAACTTTCTATTGTTGCATAATGCAAGGTCATTATTATGAGATTAACATATTGCACTTATTGTTTTTGCAGATATTGAGGTTATATCTGAGTCAAGATCTAAACAAAGTGGAAGAGGTAGAGACACATCTGCATCTTTACATCCCCCAAGAATTGATCTGGGAGATGTTGATACTTGCAGTGAGACATTCTTGCGAACAAGTTGGCAAGTACAAGGTTATTTAATGGAGCAAATAGATGTTATTGAAAAGTAAGCTACTATATTGACTTTTCATAGTGTTTTAATTATGGAATGCAACTATAATTGGAATTGCAATATTGTAGTTGTAGTTGGCTCTTTTATTGCAATTTATCGCAATTACGTTTGCATCGTCTGCAATTGTCGTAATAAAGTTCAAGTGTAGTATAGCATGCCTTATGTAATTCAAAACCTTGATTGGGATCTTGTTCCTTGTTATAATGTAGCTATGCTTAAAGGAGCGTATACATTTTTTTTCTTATGACAGGCATGGAAGTGCTTTCAATTCAAATGCTTTTGAACTTATTCTAGGACAGATCAAAAGATTGGCTCCTGAGCTACATCGTGTAAGCATGTATATCAATGTTCAAGGGAACTTCTTAGTAATTTCTAGTTTTTAATATTTGCATCTTTGCTGCATCTTGCTCCAGGTTCATTATTTAGCCTATTTAAATGATCTACATCATGATGATTATTTTTCTGCTTTGGAGAACCTTCACCGCTACTTCGATTACAGGTAGTTGACACATTACGCCATGCTGTCTAATTTGTAACTTACTGCAATTATGCTGCTTCACATTGTCTGTTTCTCATCCTTGATGTTCTGTAAAATTTAATAATTTTATCTCTCCATTTGGTTGATAGTTGTTGATTGTGAAACCAAATTTATATTATTGTTTCCTTGGTTTAAGCAAAGTTTATCTGTTTTTCTTGTCTCCTTATTTTTCAATATTTTCTTCAATTTTATTGAACTTTGTGTATTTCACATATCTTATGTCTCCTTGAAAGGAGAAAAGCTCATATAGGAAAGGACATGATCAAGGAAATGAGGCAAGAAAGAAGTTGGTCCACTTGAAGTGTTATCTACTTGTTATCATGCTGAGATAGGGTTTAAGGATTTCTTGTGATCAAATTAACAGAAGTGGATCAACTGAAAATGAAAAATCAGATCTACTCTTGGAGAATCTGTAGAATAAGAAGTGCTTGAATCAAATTATCTTATCAAGCTAGGATGGTTTAGGATGGATGAAGAGATATCAAACTTGACAATTTAGAGAACTTTTGGCTAGAAAAATATGTCGTTTCTTGATGGAAAATTCTCAATATATACAAAATGCAAGTTAAATTTTAGACCTTAAAATATATAAACTACCGTATGTGTATGTATCTACAGCTGCTATATCCTACTAAGGAAAGATTTTCAAATTCATAGCTGTACAAAAGGCACAGAATATGCCTTTGATGATGAAAGGGGTGTACTAATGTAGAACCAAAATTAAAGCTAACTCCTATGTCATAATTAACACCTAATAGATAAAACTAGTAGATAGAACTCACAAAACTAATAAAGTCTAGTTGTCAGAATTATAGACTCAAAATATCCTTTTAGGTAGCTGGAATTTTAGGTGATGATTGGAAATTAGGTTTTTGGTTGCTGGAAATTCAGGCTAGAAGTGTTGGAATTTTAGTGAGGAAAACAAGCAATGGAGGGTCGGGAGCTAGGATACTCCTAAAGCTTAAGAATTGCATTTAGAGAGAAGTTATTAGAACCCTTATCCTAGTAGTAAAGGGATTCCTAATTATAATATCCAAATAGAAATAGATCCTACTCTAATAAGGATTTTTTTTTCAAGTAATTTTAAGTTCGGAATTAGTTAGGACAATATATCTATCTTATTTTCATGCTTTGAAAAGTTGAATAATTTTATTTATTATTTCTTGAATATATTACAAGGAGATATATATTTGAAGGATCCCTAGAATATCTCCTAGAAATTAGGGATATACACGATCATGCAACTAATTCTAAGATATACATAAATATACAGCCAACCAATCAAATAACTATCCCATTTCCTATTAAAAGTGTATAAACACCGACTCTCCCACTTGAGGTGCTAAATGAATATCTTTAATTCCAGACTTGCTAATAAAGTTCTCAAAGGTTGTAAGAGCATGCATATGTCCAATTTCTCTTTTATAAAATGTTTGTAAACATCCATATGTTTAGTTTGATCATGCTGAACAGGGTTATGTGCAATTTTGATTGTAGACTTATTTTCACAATATAATTTCACTGGACCATCCTATTTAATTTTTAAGTCATCAATAACTATTTTTAAGAAAAGCAACTCACAAACTCTTAATGCTATGGACCTGAATTTTGATTCTGCACGTGATCTTGCCACAACATTTTTGTTCTTTGCTCTTCCATGAAACAAGATTTCTTTTCATAAAAACACAATATCCTGAAGTTGATCTTTTATCCACTAAGAAGCTTGCTTAATTTGCCTTTGTGTAGGCTTCTAGCATAATCTTTTCTCTCTTTTAAATAAAATTCCTCTTCTTGGATTATCTTTTAGATACTGCAGAATTCTGTATATAGCCTTGAGTTGTACATCTTTGTGTTTATGTATAAATTGGCTTACCGCACTTATTGCAAAGATAAGGTCTGGTCTTGCGTGTGTTAAATATATTGATTTTCAGCCAACCTTTGATAGGCTCCCTTGTCTATTGCTTGATCTTGTGGTGCATCACTTAAACTATGATTGAAGTCAATTGTAGTAGCGTTGACTTGCATCTTACCCTTCCTGTCTCTTTTAACAAATTCAACACATGTTTTTGTTGTGAAATGAATATGCTTTGCCTTGAATGTGCAGCCCCATTTCCTAGAAAATATTTCAACTTTCCCTACTCCTTAATATCAAATTCTTGTAATAATTTTTTCTTCAACATCAACATCTCTTCTTCATTGTTTCCGATACACCAATAACATTGATACTCTCCCTGTCTTTGAGTGTTTGATAAATAGGGAATGGTCTCCATGGCTTTGCTTACACTTGAATCCTATCGTAACCTTTGTGAATCATCCAAACCATGCTCTTGGTGATTGTTTTAGTCCACAAAGGGCCTTTTTTAATTTGCACACCATTCCCTCTTGAGATTCAAAGCCAGGTGGAACTTTGTGTATATATCTTCTTTTAGTCCTCCATAGAGGAAGGTGTTTTTAACATCATATTGCTGTAGCAAATGTAGCAAATGTTTCTTGTTATTCTGTCGTAAAGTTGAGTTTAACCTTTGGCAACCAACCTGTCTTTATATATTTTAATAGTCCCACTAGATCTATACTTCGCTGTGAATACCCACTTGCATCTAACCAATTTTTTATCCTTGGGTAGTTCCACTAAGTCCTAAGTTATTATTTTTTTTGTAATGCATCCATCTCACTTTTCATAGCAATTCTCCACTTTAGTGCCTTGGTCATACTTTTGGAATGGGAATGGTATGGAGATTTTTTAGAAAAGTTTGGCGTTTCTAAGACCAACTTTAATATGTCATGAACAAATATAATGGGTGTTGTGTGCAGGTTCTAGTACCTTTTGTGAGGGAATGGGCAGGTCTAAATCATTGGGTTCAAATTGTGGGTCAAGGTTAGGCTTGCCATCAATTGGTGGATCAGGTTGGATGAGCTCTTGGTAGGTTCAATTGTTTCCATATCTGTTTGGAATACCGGAATGCAGGGGTTTTGACATGCAATAGGTCTCTTCCTGGTGTAAACCTGCATTTGTGAAGGGGTTTTACTTTGATTTTCTTCCTTTAGAGCTTCTTAAACTTCCTTAGGTTCAACAGACTTGTTTGGTGCATATGGTTCAGCCTCTATTTGAGTGGGAAAATCAAGAAAAATTATCTTTATTCAAATTCTCTCCCTAAAGATAGGTGAATAAAGAAAGGTCTTGTTTCATTAAAAGTAACATTAGCGGATTAAAAAAAATTTGAGTTTGGGGGGTGGAAACACTTGTATACCTTTTGGGTGGAAGAGTAGCCAACAAAACACATTTGAGAGCACGAGGATTAAGTTTCCCTCTATTTTCGTGTCCTATTATATAAGTAGGCAGAAATCGGATAACTTCCCTAAAAAATTTTTGGGAACATTTTTATGAAAGAGCAGTGCCCTTGTGATGGTCAACAAATGACCATTTTTCTGTTATGCAACTTCATTTTATTGAGGAGTATTATCACAAGAGGGTTTTTGAATGATCCCTTTTTCATGAAAGAAATTTGACAGTTTGATTGAATAATCTTTGGCATTGAAAAAACGAAATCTTTTGATTTGTGAATCAAACTGAGTTTTGATCATGTTATAAAAATTTGGAAAAATAGTGCTAACATCTTACATGTGTTTCAAAAAATAGATCCTAGTGACTTTTGTATAATTGTCAATAAAAGATATGAACCACTTTGCTTTAGAAACATTGGAAATGGGAGAAGGGCTCCAAACATCACTATGAATAAGAGAAAAAGGGGAATGACTTCTTTTACTGATTGTAAAAAATGCACCTTTGTGCTTCGCAAATTCACATCCATCACAATGGCAAGACTCAACATTTATTTTATTTAAAAAAAGATGGAAACAATGGCTTTAATATGTGAAAAGAAGGACATACTAAACAACGATGATAAAGCCATATTTTTCTTTACTGGACATGACTGACGCTGAACTCTAGGTAGTAAAAGGCCATTCCTCTCACTAGCATGTCCAGTCATCCCCTTCATGCCCTACTCCTGAAACATGCAAGAGGAAGGAGAAGAAATAGCTTGGCATTAGTCTTTGGTGAGTCTTTTTTTCCCTCTGAAATTAGGTTAACAAATAATTTATGAACATGGAGGACATCTTTTAGGATAAGAGAGTCATTAAACTAAATATCTCCTTGTCTAGCTATAGTGACAATAGATCCATTAACTATAGTTATCTTTTTTGGCTAAAGGAAGGTATATAGGAGATAAAGTGTTTATAGGAATGTGTTATGTGATTAGTGGCTTTTGAGTCAATTATCTATATGGTTGAAGATTTATTTTCCAAGGCATTAGAAATATAAGAGATGGAGTAAATATTTGAAAAGGCCAGTGAAGATGAACTTGTACTTGTATATGATGGTTTCTCAAGTGTATCCAAGAGGGGTCTTTAACTTTTCAATATCTACTTCCCGAGCTCCACTCTGAATTACTTTTGTATCCTCCATATGTGAGCTCGCCATATGTGCTTGTGTGGTTGTGTTTCTTATAGTATGTGCAATAGAGAGTGTTTTTACTAGACGACATGGTTAAAGGAGATTGCTTATTGCCTTATGCAGCCTGTGTAACATTTAACTCCTTCAAATTGTGAATTTAGCTACTAGGGCAGATCCTTTAGTAATTGCTGGATGTGTTTCCAACATCACACTTCTTCTTTCTTCAGCTCTATTCATAGAAGTGGCCTCATTCAAAGGTGGAAGATCATATCTTCCCAAAATTTGGACTCTCACAACATTGAATTCTACATTGAGACGAGCAAGAAATTTGTAGATTCAATATGTTTCCGTATATTGTATCAGCATTCTAGCATCTTTTGCGCATTGCATTTTGATGCAGTCATAATGGTCTTATTCTGGTCATAGATTTTACTAGAGACTTGCATACTTAGCTCTGTAGCACGGACACGGCAAAATGGAGCCGTGTCGGACACCCACTTATCGCTCGGTGGACACATGTCTTTACGTGTTGGAATTAAAAAATAATTTTTGTTGGCTTGGACACGTCTGGAGATTGCTCGGACATGGCTGGAGACAGCTCGGACACGACTGGATTCAAAATCTTGACCATTTACCATCTGAGTAAATTATTTTCAAACCTAACCTTTGACTATTTATTTCTTTTAAGAATGTCCAAAAGTTTAGCCTTTTGATTATGTACGAATCTAGATAGAATAGAACTTTTGGTAAACTTTTTTGCTTTGAAATTTCTTAGTCTCTATCCTACCTCTCTTCCTGTTCACCTAACAAAGTCTAAGGAGTCGCCTTCAACGGCTCCTAAAATTTGTTTGGGTAAGGCCTTATGAACATGATTTCTAGCTTTCTCTCTGTTGAGGTTTTTATTTTTCAATCATCTGACCAATTGCTTATTGGAATATATGCTCTATGTTTCTTAAGAGGGGCTTATAAAGTACCAAATATGTATGAACTATCAAGATGTTGGAAGTCTTGAAACACATGAATCAATATATATCAAATTATGAATTCTGAATTTTTTTCTTAATTCTAAATATATTATATATATATATATATGCCGTGTCTATGTCCACCAAATTTTAGAAGTTGGTGTGTCCCCGTGTCGTGTCTCTCTCTCACCTTTTCTCTTCTACTCCTCACAGATCAAACGTTCCTCTCTCTCTCACCAACTGCCGTCCTTCTCTCTCTTCTACTCCTTCTCTCTCACCCACAATGGAGTCATCCTCTTCTCAGCCACGGGATGTATCGTTGTCTGCCGCCTCTGTCTCTGCTGCGTCTGCGACAATTTCTTCATGTGGATTGGTGAAGCCTATTGGCAGGAATTTAGATATGGCTTGGCAGTGGAATAGCTTAAAAGACATCAACAATAAGAAGGCTGTCACTTGTGACTTTTGTGG
>JANITW010000007.1:8452168-8462589 GCA_027564335.1 Erythroxylum williamsii
GCTCCGCTATCCGCTATTCCGCTATAGCGTTTTCGGGGTCGGCCGCTCCGCGCCGCTATCCGCTATTAACTACTATGTTCTTAGATACTTAGTCATTAGCAAGTCCCTTGCTTGGTTGCTGAAATTTGAGTTTTGATCTCATAAACTCGAGAAGCTGTATCAACCTTGGTGTAACTTTGTTGAATTGCTTCTCAAATTTCCTTAGTTGTACTGAGAAACATACAAGTTTGACTTATTTTAGGATTCATTTGGTTCCATAGCCATGACATAACCATGGAATTTTGCTCATCCCATGCTTTGAACTTAGGATCAATTTTGGTTGGTCTAGTGCCCAACAAATGGCTCAACTTGCATTTTCCTTTTAGGAATGTCCAAACAAATTGGGACCACTTTAAATAGTTATTCTCATTCAGATGGTAGGTTGCCTGAATGTTTGCTAGTCCACCTGTGAGAGTTACAATAGTGTTGCCTAATGGAGGGACATCACTGGTAGTGTTAGATGGAAGACTGGTTACAATGCTTTTTGAAATGGCTTTTTGGCTAGGTTTTGCCAATTACTTTTCCTTGAAGTTTCTTAAGTAAGAGCTGACAACTTTGATGCCATGAAAAGCTGAATAATTCTGTTCAATATTTCTTGAATAGTTTGCAAGGAAATATATACAGGAAACGATCCTTAGAATATCTCCTAGAAATTAGGGAGATACACAATCATGTAACTAATTCTAAGATATACATAAATATATAACCAACCAATCAAATAACTATCTCTTAAAATACTCTATATAATTATTTCTTATTAAAAGTACGTAAACATTGGCATGCCCTGTCTAATAAGGAAAATCTATCTTCAAGTAATTTTAGTCCTTGTTTACCTTTGCTATCACATCAACTCCCACTCTTCGTTCCACCAAATTAAAGTTTGTGGTTTAGTGATTGACCAAAATTTTTTTTTTAAATTCTAAACTCTTTTTTTTTTTTTGAGAATAACTCTAAGCTCTTTTGCATCATAGTAATAAGGCCTTTTAAAAAGATTTAAGTGTTGTCAAAGATGATGCAGACGTTGAGATTGGGAGAGGTTGATGTAAGGATCGACTAAGCAAAGTGATTCTTTATATGGTTGTAATTAAACTGGCTGATGATTCTTAGAGTCAAATTTAAAGTTGACTACAACTCTAAGGACTTGAAATGTAATTTGAGTGAAATGGGTTACACATTAATATTGGCAATCTTAGATCAATCCATCTTGCACTTTGCTGAAAAGTTGACTTATTTAATAAATTTCATTTTAAAAGTGCAGGGACAGAGGGACTTGAATTTCCTTTATCTTCTACCTACCAAAGCACTGAAAGATATGAAATCGCTTTGCTATGTTTGGGAATGATGCACTTCCACTTTGGACATCCTAAGCAAGCTTTGGAGGTAGGCATAAGGAGGACATATCTTTTTCAAAAAATTTTTTTATTACATGAGAGGTAGTAGCCGTATAGACATTAGAAATCTAGTTTGGCCAAGCTAGCTCAGTGTCCTAGAAAAGATGTGTTGACAAGTTGGTGCAACTCCTGTTTCATTTGGGAGAGGCTTGCCTTCTGTCTTCAAGTCTGATTTAAGTGCTCTGTTTCTCTCAAAAAGAGAGAGCGAGAGAGATTGATATTAAGCATATTTGTACCCCTAGTTTCAATCTGTTTTTAGTAATTTGCTTATTTGTTCCAGGCTTTAATTGAAGCAGTTCGCGTTTCTCACCAGGTATTTTCCTTAGTCTTTGTTCCTCACCTTTTGTCGAACTAAATCTCATTTTGTCCTTGTATGTGTATTCAATTTGAAACCAACCTCTTCTGGGTGTAAGTGGTTTGATAACGACTACATGATTGACCTAAATATATTATGTTTTTTCCCTATGAAAATTCAATGACATTGCATGCTAACGAGTTCCTGCACGTTTACTTTCAGAGAGGTCACGGCTTCAATTGGTACTTGATCAAAATTCTGAATGCCCAGAGTTTAATTAGACACAGATCATTTTATTTCTATTATTCTTGATGGTGATGTTCTTTGATTTTGAAACTAGTTAGACATGATCACAATTTACTTATATTATTTTCTGGATGGATGGCATTCTCTCATTTTAAACTAGTGGGCTCCACTTCTTATACCGCCCGCTGGCCCCGCTCAAAAAAAAAGTATTTTGTGATTATGTGAGCTCATGCAGTATAATTGTCAAAGAAAAATGGTTGCATTTTGAACTGATTAACTTCATTAAAATTGCATAGTGAAAGACAATAATGAGTAGTTTGTTTTATGAAAATGTTGTTTATGAGTTTCCAGCCACTTGGATTATTCCTTTTCCTTTATCTGCATGCTAGAGTTCCTGATCATCTTGAGTTTTGCAGCAAAGTAATGAGAGCTGCCTTGCTTATACATTAGCGGCTATTTGTAACTTGCTGTCTGAAATCGGTGGCTCAAGTACGGCAAGAATACTTGGAAATTCCTACTGTCCTATGTCCAGTGTCAGCACTTCACTTTCTGTTAAGCAACAATTGTTTGTCCTCCTTAGAGGATCTCTGAAGAGAGCAGATAATTTGAAATTGAAAAGACTTGTTGCCTCCAATCATCTTGCTATTGCAAAGTTTGATCTAATGGTAAGGACGAGACTCAGTGGACTCTTGTTTGGGTAGCTCAGTATGGTCAAATTCTTTACAGAATCTTCAAAACAAGTGATAAGGAATCATATGACTATTCCATGAATACATATATAAGTTACCTCTTGTCTCGCGTTCGTAGGAGATCGCACGAAATTAGTAGCTCAGTCTTATTGACCTTTAATTGCATTGTTAAGAGTATTTGGACACCTGAAGAAAAGAGCCATTTGGAGCAATATATCAACTATTATCTCACAGGTTTTAGGAATCTTTACTTTCTACATGTTTGTAAAGTTGGTTCTAAAGTTTTTGATGGTGCTCAAGAGGCATGGACTGATGAAAACTGTTCTCTGAGCAATGAAATCTGGACTATTGTTACACTGGGCATACCCTTGCTTGTATATTATCCTGGTTTGTCGGAGTTCTTTCTGTTGCTGGGTTGTTCTGGATCTTCTGTTTGATGTGAATTTATCATGGTTCTAGTTTCGAGTCATCCTCTGTCAATGATATATCTACACTTTTTTTAGTATATGCAACATCAGTTGATAACTTTGGAATTCTCTTTCTTTCTATTTATATTAAAGTAGTTGGGTTCTATTTTGTGCACTCTCCTTATGCAAGAAACTGACCAGTTGTTATTTTCACCACTTCATCTTTTTATGTTTTTGATACCTACCTATGATAGCTTCTAATTATTTGGGTTCATATTTTCACTGAGCATGAGTTACAAAGTCACTGCAACTGTTCTAGTTATTTGGTTCATATTGAGGAAGTAATGGTTTAGTTCTAACTTAAGTACTGCTGTGCAAATCATTCTGGTTCTTTTTGATCAGGCAAGGGACAGATATAGATTTTTCTGTGAGGATTTGTTATCTTTAAACCATCACAATTTATTAGTTTGCTATATTATCTTTTCCAGCATGTCCAAAGACCTCCCTTGTCATTTGGCCCCAAAGCTTCAATGAAGCTTAGAACATGTCCAATCAGTGTTTGCAAGGTAGTTGACCACTTTTAATTGCTCCATACATATGAATGTTTTGGTTGAAGTTCCTAATTGTTTTGTTTGAAACCTCTGTTTTCTCCGCTGCATATGGTGACAGGAGATAAGATTATGTTCAAATTTGATTAGCGAATTTGGCTCTGAAAGCTCTACGATGATGACTGACGGTGCATTCAGTACCTCATGGCTTAGCAGCTTTTCAAAGCCAGCAGGTTCATTATTGTTGTCCCTGGAGAGTGGACCTGGAACCAAATCTAGTGCTCTCCAGTTCTGTGCACAGCCAAGTTCACTTCCCAAATCAGTTTTGCAGTTAATAGGTTCTTCATACTTGCTCCGTGCCACTGCTTGGGAGATGTATGGCAGGTGAGAGGATTCTGGCAGATACCATCATTTGTTCTTCCATTTCTCTTCCCTCTCCTTCTGGTAGTTTTTGGTACCTGATTGAGGAGCATATTTGATTTTCATTTTTTTTATTTTCTTATTTATTTAGTTTTTATAAAATTTTTATTTAGGTTGGACTGGTTACTTTTCCTATTATGAATATGAATTCTTCTAGGATGTCTTCTTATTACAGATATGTTTTCTAATAAATCTAGGATAAATGGGGGTTCTATTTGAGAAATAAAGAAGCCTTTTGTACCCTAGACTTTTATTAACGGAGGTTTTTTTTTAATATAATTGTTCTAGCCTCGATAAACCTTGTTCTAGCCCTAGTTTGGTGAAATTTGCTGATTTATCCCTTCTCTGCATTAGTACCCCTCCATTTTTCTCCTTGTACCCCTCCATTTTTCTCCTTTTAGGACTCTTTAAATTGCATGGAGTTTAGAGCACAGGGTCCCACTTTACCAATGAAATTTATCTATCACACAGGACATAGTTGCGTCTCTACTTCATTGTTCACATCCATGCCCAATTTGTATATGAGCTTGGACCTTCCAATTTTGGGTTTCAAGGCATTGCAGTTAATAGGTTCTTCATATTTGCAGTTTTATATTGCTTTATTCTATATTGATTATGGCAATATTGCATACTCTATGATATGCATAGGTAGTCCTGGTCTTTGTTGTTGTTGCCTTTACATACATGAACATTTGTTTTAGTTTGTTTTTATAATCCTGAGAATGTGAACTATACTGAACTTTTTGACTGCTTCTAAAATTGTTTTGTTACCGGTCTTTTTTCTTCACAACAGTGCCCCACTTGCTCGAATCAATGCATTGGTCTATGCAACTTGCTTTGCTGATACTTCAAGGTGATTTTTAACTGAAGTTTAAGAAAATGTTATTAAAATTTAGCTTGTCAAAACATCTGCTTGCAAAATTGTTCTTCCCTTTTGTTCTAATCTGTTTGTTCGTTAATCATGAGCTTCAATATGTCTTGTTTTCAAGTTCATCTGATGCAGCATTAGCACATGCAAAGCTCATCCAACATTTAGCATTATTTCTGGGATACAAAGGTTCGATTGGATGCTAGAACACCTGCAATTTACTTTCCTTCAAGCTTTTGAAAATTACATATTCTGAAACATGATGTTCTTTATAGTAGTTCTATTTCTAATCCTTTTCTTGTTCTATCTATCTTTAGAAGCCTTTTCCGCTCTTAGAATAGCAGAAGAGAAGTTTATATCTGTCTCAAGATCAGTAATATTGCCAGTGAAACTGCAGTTGCTACATGAGCGTGCTTTGCATAGGTGAGATTATCAGCTTTTAAATCTTTTTGACTGATATTTTATTTTATTTCAAGTTCAGTTTCTTTTTCATCCTTGAAAGTCTAGCTCATATCACGATTATTCAGAGGATGTTTGAAGTTAGCACAACAAATATGTGATGAGCTTGGAGTTTTAGCATCATCTGTTCATGATGTTGACATGGCACTGAAGATAGAGGCAAGCTTTCGCCATGCTCGCACCTTGCTTGCGGCAAATGAGTTCAGACAGGTTTACTTATTTTTGATAAATGCTTTCACTGATTTTGTTCTCATTTTCTATACAAAATAAAGCTTTGATCTTAATGTCATTGTTGAAAGATGGTCAATAATGTTTCTTAGCCTTATTTTGAATAATTGGGGTTGTCTGTACTATCCAAATGTTTTTGCCTTTTTAAATGATTTCTCATGATTCTTTCTGTCAATTCTTCAAGTAACTGAGATAAAACTTCTTTACAGGCGGTGGCTGTTGCACATTCTCTCTTCTGCATGTGTTATAAACTTAATATGCAGGTTGAAAATGCCTCTATTCTTCTTCTTCTTGCTGAAATCCACAAGGTAAAACAACCATCTTACATAATTTGTAACAGAATATATAACTTGATGGAAATGAGCTTGCTATTTTGTTTGATTGTAAGCATTGGATTATGTTGCAAGATAAATGTTTTTGATTCCTTATCTGAAATCAGATTAACCATGCCACAATCCCCAGTGGTTGGTAAGTGCTTACAAAAGTATCTATGGTTCTATTTTAGCTTTGGGCCCCTTGTTGCCAAGTTTTCAGTTAATTTGACTTGGAACAAAATTATTAACTTTGTTATGTATATAATTTTTATCAGTATTGTCAAAACACTACTATGGCACTATCCTTATAGAATACCGTCTGGATTACAGTTGGAGAAGAAATTCTCAGGTTCTAAAACTTTTCATGAAGTTGACAGTTTTGTTTTTAATGGACTTAACTGCAAATTCTAAAAACCGTAGGGCCTTGATTTTAATCTTTTTAAAAATTTGACTTTTTTTTTTTGAAATTTAAATGAAGTAATAAAAGACTCCAAGAGGTGAATACAAAGTTCGAAATGCAGGCAGAGCTGGAGTGCAGAGGATGCTCTTAAGAACAACTAATAATAAGCCTAAACAAAAAGTGCGTTGTGTGTATTGAGGAGGGACATGAGTGCATGACACGGACGTGTCAAGAAGTAGAATCCATCAGCTCCACAACCCTATAGGGAAGCAGACTTGATACAAGAGCATTCCTTAATTGTCCCCTACTGGACAAGCCTGTGTTGCTCGCTAGTGTAGCAGCAGCTGATCCACGTGTCCGTTTGGCATCCCTTTGCAGTAGCAGCTGATCTGATAGACACATCTATGTCTTTCCTTGACGGAAAATCTGTTTTTAATTATATTATTATCGTATTTTATGAAAAACATTTTAATTCTAGTTGAAAATGATTTGATTTATACAATATTATGCCTCTGATACTCTGGTCCAGCTTTCAGAACATCGCCTTTGTCTGAATTTGTAGATAACATAGGGCTTGCTCAATTAGATAACTCTGATACAAGTTGTAATTAGGCCAGGCGTGTAATGCTGGTTAACTTTCTTAGATTTATCTTATTGGTTTTTCACAAATGGATATTCCTTAGATGTAAGCCTGATAACTTTTTTTAATATGCAATACATTTTATCTGAGTACGTTTTTATATAATTATTATGGTAAAACTATCGTGTGTGTTTCCAGAAATCAGGTAATGCTGTGATGGGCATTCCATATGCACTGGCAAGCCTATCATTCTGCCAGACGTTTAACTTGGATCTTCTCAAGGCGTCAGCCAATGTCACATTGGCAGAGTTGTGGCTTTCGATAGGATTTAACCATGCAAAGAGGGCTCTAATGCTAATACATGGGGCTCTTCCCATGGTTCTTGGTCATGGGGGATTGGAGCTCTGTGCTAGGGCTCAGATCACTGAAGCAAAATGCTATCTGTCAGATCCAAGCTACTCAGGTCTTTCTTAAACCCACCGTATAACTTTCTTTGTATTGTTACTAGATATATGCTTATATTATGTGATGCAATTTTCATTTGCAATGAGAGAGTTTGTGATGTAGGACGGATCAAGGAAAACTTAAGAATTGAAATAAGAAAACTAACGTATGCTAAAATAGTAATAACTAAGCAACATATAATAGACATGAATATCTGTATCAATGAAGAAGAAAACATAAAAATAGTTACAAAATAGACATGAAGGCCATATTAATCACATCTGGGGTTTACCAAAGACTAGGCATCACAATTAATGTCTAGGAATCACTCCTAGAATTTAACAATCACTCTTAAATAAGAAAGCATCAAACATCACAAATTCTTAACCTGTATAATCTCTCCCTCCCTCATTGAAACATTCAATCTATCTATAGAATTTGTCCTCCTATTCCCAATCCTTCTTATCTATGTAACTCAAAATGCCCAAATAGATATCAAATCTTGCTCTAATAAGGATACTTATTATTCCCTAAGATCATAAATCAACGACAAACTAAATTAAATAAGATCATAAATCAACGACAAACTAAATTAAATGCACTTTCTTTTTCTATTAAGTAAAACTAAAATGATTTTTTATTGTACAATCAGTTCAACTTATTTTGAGTTTTCTTCTGTTACCGTTTCTGTAGGCAGCTTGAACTTCCTAGCTTAACGTTATGACCATACGTTTGGACCTTCACAGATTGTTACTATGTTTTGAAACGAAACTTCTCTATTGTTATGTTTGTTTTTACACCACAAGTCTTTATCTTTTATTGGTCCAATTTTGTTTCAAGAACTTTTAGAGTCTGATGTTGGACAATGATTGCATTGTTATATATGCTCAATTTTATATGTAGTTTTTGAAGACCCCGAGGCTGTGCTCGATCCTTTGAAGCAAGCTTCAGACAAACTACAAGTTTTAGAGGTAAGCTAACTCGGAATTTCTCTACTATAAATTCTGGAAGATTAAATTCAGGTGTAACAAAAAACAATAATTTCGGTTATAGCCTATTATAAGAATACTATTGTATGCGAACCAATAAGTTGGTTATTGCTTTTTCAAGTTTTGGTTATTATTTTTATATTTACAAGTTCTTAGGTCATCCCCTTTTTTTTTTTGAATAATGATCCTAAAATGGTCAAGTCATTCATTAAGCATAGGAATAATGTCAAATTATCAATGGAATTTTTTATTTTGTTTATTCAACATTATATACTCAGAATTTAATTGCTCGTTTGTTTCATTGACAAAAACACTCTTTTTTGTTTTATATCTATATCAGTCTAAGTAAAGCTAATCATTATTGACAAGATGGTGTTGCATATTTGGACAGTATCATGACTTAGCAGCCGAAGCTTTCTATTTGATGTCAGTCACATATGACAAATTGGGAGAGTTTGAGAAAAGAGAAGAAGCTGCAGTTTCATTCAAGAAACACATAATGGCACTTGAGAATCCTGATAACGAGGATGATCCCCTGCTGAAAATGCTGTAAAGGAACACGAAGATTTTGTCATGTATATGTTTGTCAGACCTTAGAGACTGTTACCTTGTCCCAGTAGAATATTTTGGATGAGTATTGCACCGAGAACTTACTTTGTGGCAATGGGCTGGACTAAGCTCTAGGCTTGAGTTGGCTCAAAATTGTGTTGAGTATGGTGTGAAGCTTGAACTTGGTACCTCAGTTTGAAGTTTGATTAAATTTATTTTCAAAATTTTTTAATTTAAAAATAATATTATTTTATTAAAAATAACATTTTATGTAAAACTTTTGAATTTCCTGCTTAGTTGGATTGGAGTAGATTGCGTTTCAGTATGGTTCAAAGTTTGAGATTAAAAAAAAAGACTATTGACTTTGGGCCGGCTTGAGTTTAATTGCCAAGACTATTTGAGATCTTAATTCACAGTGCTTGTCAATTGTGCTGGTATCAAGTCAATTCACTTTGAAGGAATATGTAGCATCTTATGGAAAGGACTGCTAGTTTTTTTATGGATCCTTCTAGGGTTTATAAGTTTAATGAGTTAACCGTGCTCTTGAAGTAAATGGTTTGATAGAATAGAGTAAATAATTTTAAAACTATTTTTTCGATGTCTTTATTCTGTTGCTCTACCGATCTTTTACAAATTAATTGGTTTATAAAATTAGCACTAGTTGTTAAACAACCAAAATTGATGTAAGTGATGTTGATATTTTATTTTTACTTCATGCATCTATGCACAATTATGATCGTAACAGAAAGCATAGATAGGATGCATGATCATGTATAACTTTTCTAGTGTACAAATTTTCTATTCTTAATGTTTTGGGGCTATTTTTGGAACTAAAACAAGAGGGGAAACCTTAGGGGAGACCTAAAAGCCTTAAGAAGTATTTAAGGCAAAGGAAAACACCAAAAAGGGGCTGCATATTAGAAACAAGGGGATCAAAGTAGAGACATCAAGATCAACTATAATTTTCCAGAATTTTCAGATCAAGACTTACGAGTGTTATCTTTCCCCTTTTTTTAGCAGACAGGCATTGTGTGCCTAATGAGCTTGGTTACCCTTTTATTAATAAATTAGAAAAATTACAAGATTAGAAGGAGAAATAAACCTTACCTCTTGGAATTGAGAGAAAGGATGTCGGCCTTAACGATAATATCCTGTGAATTCTGTGTGTGATTAGTGAGATTATGTGATAAATTAAAACCAAGCAAATATTAAACAATTCAAATTACCTTATAACTCTAACATAAGGAAAGCGATTTTGATCCAAAGTTAGGAGATCGTGTATGTGGAGCGGTAAATCTTTTGCCATACAAAAATGCTTAGGATCCAATGACAAGCTTGCCATTTTAGAGAGAGCATTAGCTAAAGTGTTGGCTTCCCTGTATGTGCGTTGAATCACCACTTCAGTACTAGACATAAGATTCTTCATTTCTTCAAGAATCCCCCAAAGTTTCCATGGATACAAACTCTTACCATTCAAGATGTTAGGCCCCGAATTTTTTTTATGATGTCATTAAGCATGAATTTCGTTAATTATGTGTTTATGGCTTAATTTGAT
>JANITW010000007.1:8585101-8597606 GCA_027564335.1 Erythroxylum williamsii
GCTCCGCGATCACTGTATAACAATGCTTTGTATTTCTACTGAGCCCATTGTGGTTTTATTGTTTTACTCATTGACTGCTTGTAAATTATTCTTGGATGAATGTAATAACTGAAACTGGTTTATTATGAACATGGGTCTTAGTTACTTACTGTTTTTGCCGCGCTAACGTGGAATTGTATACTGAGTTTTACTGACTGATGTAGTACGCCACCCTCGCGGGGCACGGACTCGGATATCACCAATTATATCGGGTTCGGGTCACGTGAGAGTGGGGTGTTACACGTAGCACATCAAACGGTTTGGGTCGGTCCCAAAAACAGGATGTACTGCACATTTCCGCAAAGCGGTCCTGTGCAGCCGTGAAACACATGGGGAGTCCATGAGGAGCTCCATGGCCACTAACGGGCAGCCGGGAGAAGGCTTTAAACACATGAAACTAGTGCACTAATTCTATTTGGGGGACCTAACCAAACCCATATAACACATATTCATGTGTGAAAAACAAATTGCCTGAAGGCACATTTCGAAATTGAACTTTTCATGTCATATTAAATTCAATGCAATACCGATCAATCACAATATCACACCAGTTACAAACAAACGCTCATATAATATTTCTCAATTTTTCCCAACAAAGAATGCATGCTTTAGACAATTACAAATCATTTAAGCATCATGTCACACAAGTTCACATATTGATTTTTCAATCAATTAAACATAATGAACTCAAACGAGTATTTCAACTTTATCAAATCATTCAAAATAGCAAGATCCGAATGAAACAAATCGTTCCGATTATCATAAGATTCAATCAAACCCTTTCAATTCAACTCCAATTGATACAAATTTTCATGGAGAGAAAGATACACGTCTTAGGAATTCATTGCTTCAAGAATCACCTCAATTGGAGGTTGGATAAGTAAGTAATGATCAAAATAATTCAACATGTTCAAACCCTAAATTGATTTGAAACTCTTTTGGAGAAAACGCCATAACTTTCAATCTAGAAATCATATTGCTTTTGTTCCTAGACCATTAGAAAGTAGACTTCCAGATCTACAACTCTTATGAAGACCACAAAATCATATTTGGCCTCTAAATGTATCAAAAATCACCATTTTCACAATCTGACCAGTGAATGTCCGTTTAACGGACATGCATGTCCGTTTAACGGACATTATCGGGCCAAAGTGTACCAATTCATCCGAGAAAGTCCGTTAAACGGACATCCATGTCCTTCTAACGGACACAGGCACAGCAAAGGGTCCTTTTGACCGGCAAAAGTCCATTTAACGGACTTCCATGTCCGTTTAACGGATATGGGTTTCTCAAAACCTCTTCAACCCCTTCCAAAACTTCTCACATCCAAACTAACATCATATATATATATACTTATAATATTCACATATTTACTTATTCAAATGGCTAACTCTTCATAATAATCGAAACAACAAATTAAATTCACAATCTTCTCAAAACTCAACTAAATTGGTTCTTCAAAAGCACAAATCTCAAACAAGTCATCAAAGTTGTCACTAACATCAATCTTATATAACATCATAACTTGAATCAACTATAACTCTTAACTCCGATATCGAAAACTTGCATATTTAGTCTCGTTGGAAAGATAAAAGAACAAGCTACAACTTCAAAGAAGGCAACTTTGGCCAATTCTATTTCAATTATTCCTGAAATTCCCTTGAATCAGCATATACATTTTTATCCTACATTTAACCTCAATGCACATGATTTCCTACATTTAAAAACATCATGCCATTTGCCAAATTTCCTCTCTTGCTTTTCCATAATACCTTACATAGCTAATCATGATTCATGCTTAAGGCTTCTCAGCCCTTCATCATACATAATTCACATTTCCTCATCTATAACATAAATCACATATAAAACACTCATTTTATTTCATTTATTATTTCTAAATTTTCACTCCAAGGTTCGGGATACAACAAATTCTATCTCTAAAGGGGTCAAAAATCCACTCAAAGTTTCTATCCCATACTAGCCATCCCAAAACAGTAACTCAAATTCCATAAATCATAACTTCCTATTCTATGGTCCAAAAATTCCATACTTTTTATCAATGGAATGATAAAAACATAATCTAAAACTTTCATGAGCACTTAAAGGCAATTTCAACATCTAACTAGGTCAATTTTTCAATCAAAGTTTCTGCCCTGTTAAAAATCACTTAAACAATATCCAAATTTCCAACATTCACATCTTTCAATTCCCACATCCAAAAATTCCATACTTTATAGCGTTGGAAATATTGAAAGACAAGCTACAACTTTCATGTAGATCACTTTGTCTCATTCAAACCACATCAGTACAAAATTGGCTTCAAAGCACAATATACACAAACTTACCCCATGAGCATTTTCCAAACACAAAGCAAAATACACTTAAATTCGAATGATCATAACTTTCAATCCCAATATCGAAGAATATCATACTTTATGGCGATAGAAAGCTCTCAACAGAAGCTACAAGTTTCATGAAGATCATTTTCCCAAATTCAGCCCAAATCAACCCAGAAAAATTCACAAAAATTTCTGGTCAAAAAGTCAACCCTGTTACTATTCATCCCAAAAAGTCAGACTTTCTTAATTCTCCAAATTCTCACACTTTCACTATTTATTTCTTTCTTTTCAACTTCCATTTCAATCAACTTATTCACTTTAACTTTCATAAGCCATACAAATCTACTCAAATCTCAAAGTCATCAAAACCAATCAATTCTTTTCTCATCAATTTCCTTAAAACACAATAACATCTATAACACAATACATATATACAAACACTCATTTCATACATTTAATATTTCTAAATTTCCACTAAAAGATCGAGTTACAATAAGCTAGCATAATAAAATAATCAGTCAAAGAATGCCTGCTCAAAGGACAACTATCACAGTCAGAATCACAAAAGGCATAAAGTTGAAGGTCACTATTATGTCACAAGAAAAGTCCTTGGCCCGAGTGACCCTTTAAATATTGAAGGATGCAGATCGTAGTATTCCAGTGTTCTTGTCAGGGAGATTGTATAAACTAGACCAAAATGTGCAGGGAATAATTAAGTTTTGGTTATGTAATAGAGAGGTAGATAAGTGACCTAATAAGTTGACGATAACTTTCAGGATTAGGAAGTAATGAACCAAATGCCAATGCTAATTTATGATTTTGCTCCATCGAAAAAGCAATAGGTTTAAAGGCAAGGAGACCACCCTCTATCATGATATCCAAAGCATACTTACATTGATAAAGAAAGAGACCATCGAAATTGCGAGCCACACCTCAATCCCTAACAATATTTCAAAAGAGTTGGATCGTTCAATTGAAAACAGTTACTCAAATGATGCTTGAAATTAGTAATAGCAATAACATTATTACTAGAAACAATAAGATCATCCTTATACACAAGAATAGAAAGTGAAATAGAACCCTTATGAAGTGTAAATACTGAATAGCTTGCATATAACTATGTAAAGCAAAATGATACAAAGCACCTGCTAACTTGGCAAACCAATTTCGTGGGGCTTGACGAAGCCCATAAAGATACTTACGTAAGTGACAGACCTATCCAGGATGAAAAGAAGAAAAACTAGGAGGCTAACTCATATAAACTTCCTCATGCAAGTCACTGCGTAAAAAGGCATTATGCACATCCTTCTGGTGCAATTCCCAATCCTTAGGTACAACAACAACAAGAAATATTCTAACTATAACCATTTTAGAAAAGGAGCAAACATTTCAATGAAATCCAATCCTCTTTCTGGTTATTTCCAAGAATAACAAGATGACCTTACACCGCTTAATAGTACCATCAAAATTACAATTGATGCAATAAACCTATTTACAACTGATAATTTACTTAGTAGAAGGGAGATTTTTGATAGTCCATGTGTCATGTGCTTCAAGAGCTTGAATTTCTTGATGCATAGCTTTCCTCCATTGAGGATCACGCATTGCCTCGTGTTGGTCTGATTTACAAGTTTCCAATTTATAGCTTCCAAATATTGCAAGTGCATAGGTCGTGATTTGTAGTAAGTAAAGGGTCGATCCCATGAGAAGAGTGAACTAATCTAATCCTATGTTATCTAAGGTTAAAAAAATAATAAAATGAAAATAAAGTTACAACAAAAAGTAAATACGAGAATTTAATTTCAAGAAATTAATTCAGAAATTTTAGAGGAAAGGAAATTAAAGTTAACGAGAATTTAACTTCAAGAAATTAATTCAGAAATTTTAGAGGAAAAGAAATTAAAGTTAAGCAACACAAAAAGTCATAATAGAAATCAATTAAGAGAAATTACTAAGTTATGAGAGAGGGGGTTTTTCCTATCATTAATGCTAACCTAGCCATTTATATGTTAACGGGGTATTAGTTCTAGACTATCATATAGTTAATTACTCTCTCTCGAGTTATAACCATTAAATTCTAAATCATAAACCCTAACTGAATTATGAAAATTGCAATCTCTCAATTAACAAAAGATCCACAACCCTAATTAGATCTTAAGTCCTCTACTAAACTATCGAGCCTCACTTAGGATCTCTCTCCGCACAATAACTGACATGATTAATCACATGGTCTATTGGATCGCCTAACTCTCATTAACTCAATCCAATCATTTTTATCGTCACACCTCAGTTTATTATTGAAATATGTAAGTAACGCAATTAATCACAACACCTAATCAATAAAACACAAAATAACTATATTAACATTAAATCTAGGTAAAATCCTGAAGGAAGAGTTAGAACATCATCAACAATCCAAAATCCATCACCATACAATCCATTTCAATCTTATACCTTGAATGAACAAAAATGAAAATAGAAAGGAGTAAGAACTTGGATCGGATAATCCAGAAAGCAATAGCATCGAGAGACCCACTTATTCGGGAAGTTAGCAGTGTTGGAACAACTGCTTCTTCTTCTCTTCTTCCTCTTCCTCTTCCTCTTCTCTCTTCTTTCTCTCTCCTTTAGGGTTTTCCAAAAGTGGAAGAAGTGAAGCTCCTTTTAGGGTTACATCTCTTTCCTTTATATAGTCTTTTCAATTATGGCTAGGGTATTTTTTGGGTCTGAAAGGTCCAAAAAATTCCTTAAAAACCTAAAACTGAAAGCGACCCCGTGCCTATCAGCTCGTAGGCCATGATTGTAGGCCTTAGTGACACGATCGTGGCTAAGATTTTGGCCTTTTTTCATAACCGGGGTAGATTATGTTGTGACCATGGCACCTCCATCATCCTTCTGTCACTATCCATTGGCCATGATTGTGGCCCTGGGTTAGCTTCCGGGTCTTCTTTGAATCTTCTCCATTTTTCAATCTGTCTTGAAACACTAGCAAACACATCTAAACACCTCAAAAATATAAAATTGAAGCTCAAAAACATGCTCTAACCCATAAAACACTTAAAACACAAATTTCTACTAACTACACAATTCTAATATAAACACGCACTAGACAGTCAAATTAACAACTAAATACAAACTAAACTACTCACAAAAACAAGATGTAATCTACAACTATCACATAATAACAATTAAAATTTTCCATCAAAACATCCATAAATTCTATATAAGAGCATGTTATTAACTTGAAAATTCAAAAGCAAGCATGTAGTTACCAGGAAGGTTTTTGGCTGTGACAAGCATGACGATTCCCTTATTGCTACCCTCCTCAATAGTTGGATACCATTTTTCAAAAAACTATTGCTCAGTAAACTCAAAAGCATTAGCTTTACTCTGTAACACAATTCAATAATATAAACTATCGACAAAGGTGTATGATAAAAAAGAGAACGTCAAAGCAATTAAAGTTCTTTATCATCGTTACTTCTACTTCAGCATACTAACCATTCGTATTAAACTCAAAATCATACAAGGAAACTAAAAGGACCATTTATAGATTTTGTGCCTTGCACTTCTATTACTTATACAAATTTGTTGTTTCCATAAATTGTTGATAATTGGAAATTGACATGCCTGACCAACACTAAGTACAACACCCTTATCTTCATTCCATGGTCGTTGCTCTTTCATGGCGACCGAACAAATGATAGTTAATTGCAACAAATTATCTTTTTCGTGATTTCTAGTAAAATGCCTACAATTGAGGCAATAATCAAATCACATTTTGATATTATAGGCTTGAGCTGAAAATTGAATATCCAGATAAAAGACCTATAGATATCTTTTGAATATACTAAGATAGTAGATACATTAAAACCAACGTAGCACCAAAAGGTCTTATAGTTAGTTTTGAAATTGTATGAAATTAATTATGTAGTTCTTTCTTGGTTCTAGTTCGACAATAGTTATTTTAAGTTGGACTTGGTTACTGATGGGAGGTAGATACACAAAAGTAGCGGAATAAAATCTCTCCTAATTTTGCAAACCTGTGAGGAAATCACCAAGCGGAGAAAAACACAGAAACTCCAAAAAAAATCAAAGAAAGGCACATCGAATTTTTACTTAGAAAACCTTCCCAATATGGAAGGTAAAACCACAGGACCATAGTCCAAAATATCTCCACTATTTAAAATAATGGGTACAACAAAATCTCTCTAGATAAAACTAGAAGTAATACACCAAAATACTTAAGAAATTAGACTCTTAGAAATACACAGAGTGAAAAATATCTCATAAATAAAGGAACACTAATGCGAAATTATTAAACACAAAACTGCGATCCACAATAACCTCAAGACCTAAGTCTTGGAATATTGTTGATAAATATCATCTAAAATGAACAATAATATCCTTCGATTGAAAGCTTTATTGAAGATATATCACTCTTTATTTTACTAAGCTTGTATTAATCTAAATAAGTTACTTGGGATGCTTAGGTCTTCCCTTTTGGTGTCTATTCATAGGGAGAAATCTACTTAAGTCTTCCTTCCACTTTTGATTTGGGATTTCTTAAATGGAAGGACTTCCAGCAAATCTCCCCCTCCTGCCATCTAGGATTATCATCATAGAGGGAAGAATTCTCCTTTTTTAAATCAGTTGGAAGGACTTGCCATCCCTGCGATTAACCTACAGATTTCAAGCTTATCTTTTGGTAATGCGTTTGTTAACAATTCAGCACCATTTTCATCCATGTGTATCTTTTCAAGTGATAACAACTTGGAATTGAAAACATCTTTGCTCCAATGATATCTTATCTTGATATGTTTTGATTTAGATTAGAGAGCCAGATTCTTACCAAGATGGATGGCTCTATAATTGTCACAGTACCTAATATATTTATCTTACTTAAAGCCAAGTTCCAAGATATATCTCTTCATTCACAATAACTCCTTACATGCTTCTATTGCTACAATATACTCCGCCTTAGTAGTATGCAATGCATTACACTTCTACAATCTTGACTGTTATGATTTTGCTTCCTTTACAAAAGTGATCAAGTATCCTGAAGTAAAGTTTATGGTATCAATATCTCCACCTATATTTGAATATGTGTAGCCTACTAATATAGGTTTTTCATTTTCGAAACTGAGACTTAAGTTGGAAGTACCTCGAAGATATCTCATGATCCACTTCACAACATTCCAATGCTCTTTTCCTAGATTTGAGAGAAATCTACTGACCATACCAACTGCATCAGTTATGTCTGGCCTTGTGCATGCCATAGCATACATCCAAAATCCTCCTGCTAAAGAGTAAGGAATATTCTGCATATATCTCATCTCTACTTCTGTGGAAGGATTGTATTTACTACTTAGCTTAAAGTGGGTTGTAAGAGGGGAACTAATCACTTTAGCATTTTCTATGTTGAATCTTTGAAGCACCTTCTGAATGTACATCTCTTGAGACATATGTAACCTCCTTATGCTTTTGTCTCGAGTAATCCTTATACTAAGGATTTGCTTTGCTGGCTCTAAGTCTTTTATAGCAAAAGACTTACTCAACTACTTCTTCAACCTGCAAATTCTAGCAATACTTTTGTCAATAATCAACATATCATCAACATAGATTAGTAAAATAATGAAATCATCCTTAGAGAATTTCTGTATGAAAACAAAATGGTCAAATTTCTTTTTCTTATAGCCTTGCTCTCCTATAACTGACTCAAACTTCTTGTACCATTGTCTTAATGCTTGTTTTAAGCCATAAAAATTTTTCTTCATCCTACACATATAACCTTCTTTCCCCTTGACTTTGAAACTCTATGGTTGCTCTATATAGATCTCTTCCTCCAAATCACCATAAAGGAAGGCATTCTTCACATCCATCTACTCGACTTCTAGATCAAGACTAGCTACTAAGCCAAGGATAACTTGAATGGATGACATCTTCACCACTGGTGAGAATATTTCATCGAAATCAATACCTCTTCTCTGACTGAATCCCTTGGCCACCAACTTAACTTTGTATCGTGGCTATGACAAGTATTCTTCATGTTTTACCCTGAACACCTATCTATTCTTTAAAAGTCTTTTTCCTTTAGGGAGCTTTACTAGGTCAAAAGTGTGATTTCAGAGGGTGATTTCATCTCTTCGTCTATGGCTTCAACGCACTGTTGCTTATGTTCATCTTCCACGGCTTTCTCATAATTCTTAGGTTCTCCCCTATCAATGAGTAATACATACTCAGTTGGAGAGTATTGAGTAGAAGGTCTTTTGTCTTTATTAGACCTTTTGAGTGGAGCTAGATCCTCCGCTTCCTATGCCTGGTCATCATCACCATCATCTACCTCTACTAGTAAAAGAACATCCTCATCAGCTACATCTTATTGAGTATTCTCCATTACATTCTCCTATGTTGGTACCTTGCTAATTGGATCTAAATCAAGCGCATCACCAATATCTTTAGGCATTGCATCTTTTGCCTTTTGGATATCCTTAATGGTCTCATCTTCCACGAACACAATATTGTGGCTTTGGATAAGTTTCATGTTAACTGAATCTTATATTCTGTAACCAAACTCATTAAGGTCATAACCTAGAAAGATGCATTTCTTGGTCTTAACATAAGATTGGATATCTCGTCTTTAGGAATGTGAACAAACGCCTTGCATCTAAAAACACGAAGATGATCATATCTAACATCTTTCCCTAAGTAGACTCTATTAGGCACATGAAACTACAATGGAATAGAGGGTGAGAGATTAACCACATGAAATGTTATATTCAATGTCTCACCCCAAAATTATTTTGGCAACTTTTCTTGTGATAATAAGCATCTGACTCTCTCTACCAGAGTTCTATTCATCCTTTCTGCCAAACCATTCAATTGTGGCATCTTTAGCAGTGTCTTCTGATGTCGAATGCCTTGCTCTTTACAATATTGATCAAATGGACTATAATACTCTCACCTGTTATCAATCCAAATGCATTTTAGTTTCTTCCCTGTCTCTCTTTTGACTAAAGCTTGAAATTGTTTGAAGACCTCTAACCTGATCCTTCGACTTCAACGTGTGAGCCCAAATCTTCCTTGAGTGATCATTAATAAAAGTCACGAAGTAAAGAGCACTACCAAGTGACTTTGTCTTCATTAGACCACATACGTCAAAATGTACTAATTAAGTACATTTGTCTTTCTAGAGGGAGGTGAACTCTTGAAAGCAACCCAATTTTGCTTCCCAGTTAGGCAATAAGCATACTTTTTGAGACATGTACTCTTGGCATCATATAGATGTCCCCTTTTAGATAACACTGCTAAGCCCTTTTCACTCATATGGCTAAGTCTTTTGTGTCATAACTCAGTTGCATCTACATCTTCTATAGCATTGATACTACTATTGGGAGTGTTGTCTTACATCCTGTATTACGTCTCGTGCTCCTTAGTCTTGGCTATAATCATGGCACCTTTGGTAAGTTTCCATACATTGTTATGGAATGTGCTACTAAACCTTTCATCATCTAGCTTTCTCACAAATATGATATTGAATATGATATCTGGAATATGTTTGACAATTTTTAGTATTGATCTTGCGCGGTTATTGGTCTCCAAGCAAATGTCTCCAATGTCATTGGCTTGTGTGAAGTCATTATTTCCCATCTTCATATACCCATAAGCTCTGGATGTATAAGATATAAATAGTGTCTGTTGAGCAGTCGCATGAGTTAAAGTGCTACTATCACTTACCTAACTCTTTTCTTCTCATAGAATACTAATCTCCTCTTCACAGATCACACGTAAATCCTCAGTGATGGTAATTCAATCTTGATTGTTGGTGTCATTCTTATTTGGTTCTTAATTCCTTTTGCCTTCTCTTTCAGTTTCTAGCAGTTCTTCTGCATATGGCCTTTTCTATCACAGTAGAAGCAAATAATGTTGGCAATTTTGTTAGGCCTATTATTAGATTTGCTTCTCTGGCATGAACCAGTACTTTTACTACTCCCCTTGTCTTTGTAATTAAGGCATCATACTCAGGAGATAAGCTTTGAGTCTTTCTTCTATACTCCTCCTCCAAAAGGTACTTTTAACCTTTTCCATCGAGACTACAGCTTTAGGGGCTAAGTTGAAGAGCATTGTTCTGAAAGTCTTTTAGGAGCTCAGTAAGGATCCCGAAAGCCATAATCCTCCAAGTAGCTCATCATTGTAAGTGAGCCTTATAGTGGCCATCTGATTAATGATCCCTTGATAAGTATCTAAGTGATCCATCATCGGTGTTCCATTTTGGTATCTCAGGTCCATGAGTTGTTTAATCAGGAACATTTTGTTGTTTCCAGACTTACAAGCATAAAGGCTTTCGAGTTTGGCCTATAATTTGTCTGCTTCCATCTTGCCAGAGATATGATTTTGGACATTATCATCCATCCAGTTTCTGATGAATCTACAAACTTGTCTATGTAACAGACTCCACTTGATGTCGGATTTGCCTTCGAGTTTTATGATATTGAATATCGATTAATGGTATCCCTTCACATAAAGGATATCTTCCATCTCCTCCTTCCATACTTAAAAGTTGCTTCCGTTGAAATTGATCATTCTACTTGTGTTGACTTCCATCACTTACAAAGGATGACTGACTTACTAACCGTAAACTTGAATAGTGACCGTACTTATAAATAGTAACAGTACATACAGTGCCCAATATCTTCAAATAATGGTCTAACTTATTTTCTGATGTGGAGGATCCACTATTTTGTGGCAACCATAGAGTTTATAATAAGTAGACTTGCACACCCAAACTATACTTTGATACCAGTTTGATGGACCAAAGTAGTAAAATAAAATCTCTCCCATCTTTTATAAACCTATGAGGAAATCATCAAGCGGAGAAAATCACATAAACTTCTAAATAAAATCAAAGAAAGGCACACTGAATTTTTATATAAAAAAACCTTCCCAATATGGAAAGTAAAAGCTATGGAATAATAGTCCAAAATATCTCCACTATTTAAAAAAATGGGTACAACATAATCTCTCTTGATAAAACTAGAGGTAATATACCAAAATCCTTAAGAAATTAAACTCTTGGAAATACAAAGTGAGTGAAAAATATCTCACAAATAGAGAGGAACAATAGTGCCAAATTACCAGGCATAAAACTGTGATCCATAATAACCTCAAGACCTAATTCTTAGAATATTGCTGATAAAATATTAGCTCAATCAGATTACTAATAACTTTCATTTGGAAGCTTAATCGAAGATATATCACTATCTTTTTTATTAATCTTGTATTACTCTGGATACTTGACTTGAGATGCTTAAGTCTTCCCTCTTGGCGTTTATTTATAGGAATAAATCTACTTAAATATTCCTTCCACTTTCGATGTACGAGTTCTTAAAAGGAGGGACTTCCAACAGGTACTCGATTGAGCATACAAGTATCATCAAACACTTGCGAGTCCATGGGTGGTCCCTCATTGATCACAACAAATTCGGACGCTACTGCATTCTTAATATGTAAAAGTGGACTAAAGTTGAGTGCAAAAGCGGCATCGAGAGTTACCAAGTGTTGTCTGGCATGAGTGAACAAGTTAATGGGTATTTGTAATGATGATTTAAGTTTGTGAAATGAATGTTTTGAGGCTAAAGGTGGTGACTTTATTAAGAGAGACTGCATGTGGTCCTGCTTAGAGAGAATGTGATTTTGGAGATGAAGGTTTTAAGTTGAGGAGAGGAGAGAAAGTATGAATGTAAGGCTTCTATGGATGAATAATTATTCAATAGTTTAAGAACACCACTCGGGCATCGACTCAAGAAGAATCAATTCCATACTTATTATATTACTAATCCATGATCAACTTCCTTTCGTAATACCCTATTCCTAAGGGAAGTCGAATCCCTGTTGCCTTCTTAAAAGAGAGATGTCCTAAACCACTAGACGATGGGGGCACATTTTCTCAACCGCCAACATACTATGCTTATAATATAAGTGTTGGACCTCGAACTTTCGGTAGAAATTAGAAATATTAAAATGATTTCAATGAGTGTTTTCGGATATGAATTATGTTATAGAAGTTTTTATGCCTTGAGGAAATTGATGAGAAAAAGAATTTATTGGTTTTGATGACTTTAAAGATTAGT
>JANITW010000007.1:8597706-8609593 GCA_027564335.1 Erythroxylum williamsii
GAAATGCCATTAATATCTTGTAAGCATTTATTACATGATGTAAATCAGTTATGAAATTGTGTATGGATATGGAATTGAAGTATGGATTCATATAGGAACTAACATAGTGAGTGATGTATGTGAATGATACGGTAAGCTTATGATATATGAATTATGATTGTGTATGGATATGTGTGACTGTTTTAGGGCAAAAGAAAAGTGAGAGGAATAAGATGTTTGACAGATGAATTATAGGAATTGTATATTTTGTATAAGACAAGTATTATGATTTTGAGCTTTGGATTGAGGTTATGGAATTGATAAATTCTAAAAAAAAAGATTATATTGGATTTAGAATATCTTAGGATTTCCAACGCGATCATGTACCTAAAATATTTGTTCACGGATATCAGAAATTGGTTTCGTTTTGATTTGCTTCCGATTCTTTCGCTTTAGGATTGGATTTGCTTTCGTGTTGTAAATATCATCCTTCGCTTTTGCTTATGATTTTGCTTTCGCCTTATGTTCCTTTCGTTCGATTTCGATTTTGTTTTGTTCTGTTTTCGTTTCGTTTTTCGGTTGGGGTCCGGTCTCGAGATCGGATCCCAACAATAAGGGCCAAGTTGGTAATTTTTCTTATATCCCCCCTAAGCCTAGGTATCATATACGTCCCCAAAATAAATAGCCTTGAATAACTCTTTCGTTCATTCGTTGGAAAGAGGGAATTTCTTCAAATTTGAACGATTGAGACATCTAGAAATAATTTTTATTTATTTATTCGTGTACTCTTTCTTAGATTAGTTCTGTATTCTTTCAGACAAGAGAGAGAGTTACTCTAACAATTTCCTACGGTTTCAGACTTCAACACTTGGGTGGCTTAGAATTTGTTTCTTTTGGATTGATTGTTCAATTTTAAAACGAGAACATTTTTAAACTATGAAATTATGTGACTATATGGGCCTAATTTAGCTTATTCATTAAATAACATGTTCAAAGTTTTGATTATTTAATGATTAAAAAATGAAATTGAGTAAATTAATTTTATTATAAAATTTTGAAATAAATTTTAATTTTAAAAAATTAAATTAAAAAATATCTGGTTTTACGATAAATAACTTTTAGTTTTTTATCTTAAAAAAATACCACCGAAAACCGGAAACAGGAAACGGACATTTACTTCATTGCGTTATGCCCAAAAATGCCCTTCCATAAAATGATGGCAGAACAATAGGCAGAGCTCTTTATCTTTTCCTTCCATTAGTGTCATGCAGTTCAAGCTTTCTTTCTCTCATGGCTGTTCTTCTCTCTCTCTCTTTTCACCCTCCAAAACCCCCTCTAAACTCCAGCATTGCAATCTTCATTACTCCCACGTCCACATCCCCCACCCCCACCGGATCTCTCCTCAACACTATCTCCAAAAGACAGTTCATATTGAAAACTAGTTTACTGGGTGCCATCTCATTAGCTACTCAAAACCCACTTGCACAGTCCGTAGCTGAATCTCCTCCTCCTTCAAGACCGGCTCTTTCGGGCATTGCCAACACCAAATCTTGGTTCCAGTTCTACGGTGATGGGTTTTCCATCAGGGTCCCTCCTCAGTTTCAGGACATCATGGAACCAGAGGCATGTTTCTCTCTATATTTTGACTTCTTGATGACTATGATTTTTAAATATTCTTTTTATCGGTTTGCTTTCAAATGTAAGAATTGAAGTTCGTCTGAGGATGAGAATTAGTTTTTATCCTTTTTCGGGATTCTATGATGGTTATAGATATATATATATCGGATAAAATCTATCGATTTATACACCTTAAGTACCATGAATTAGAATATTTGATAGGACTTTCCATATTGGTGACTTAGAGTCAACGTCCAACGGTGCCTTTTCCTTGTTCCTTTTATTACTAATTGGAAAATCAAATGTATACTTTAAACATTCGAATCTACTTGACAATAATTCAAAACATATCTTGAAGATTATATCTGGTCTTAGGAATTACGGACTGTGGTAACAATTTTGCAGTATGTGAGAGATGATGACTATTCTATTCTTCACGGTCTTAGGATTTCAATGCTGGGATGTCATTGTATGGAGATAAGGCAAAGCCAAGGACATTTGCCGCTCGTTTTGCATCCCCAGATGGGTATAAAGTTTTACCCACTGTTCTTTCTACTTTCATTTAAAATGTTAAAATTTCAGTTTGAAGTACCTGTATAACCTTATTACCTGTGGCTGTGGGCTACACTTTCCATGCTTCCATTGGGAGCTAACTTGTTACAAAATGATTTACAAGATGTTCTAAATAATGTCCTACTGCTGTTCTTTATTCTGTCATAGTTACAATCATCCTCTTTCTTTTGCTTCTTTGATTTTGCTTGTATCATACAATGATGCAGATCCGAAGTCCTAAGTGTTGTCATTCGCCCCTCAAATCAACTAAGGATCACTTTCTTAGAGGTTTGTGTAGCAACAATCTCTTTAAATCCTATTAGATTCCTTGGAGCTGTTTTCTATTGTTTGTTTTCATAATACTTTTGTTAGTCTACATAACATCCTTTTCTTCTTTTATGCATCACCTTTTAAGATTGAAATTCTGCTGTACTCTTTTTAAATGGTAACCATTTGTCATGCAATCTGATGACATCTAGAACCTAGTTTATGTCACACTTTGACTGGCATCTGAGCTTTCATGCGATAATATTGTTATTTGTGAACTAAAACTCTGATATTAATTTGATAAAGAATTAATAGAAGAGATATCAAATTACTAATTAAAACTCAGAAATTAGGAATTTTGAACTTTTTACAGATTGTATAGATTTTATAAAAAAGATTATATAACTTAAAGCTTGATTATAGGGATTTCATTACCTAATTAGTAGTTGATTAGCTAGTATACACATGTGTATACAAAAACATCAATACATATATATACCTTTCTTTGCAATTTATGGTATCAGAACTAGGTTTTGCCTGGTGAGCAGAAATCTAGGCTTCCTTCTTTCGCTTGAGTTTTGTTTAGAGAGCAGAATGTGAACCAATTTGGGCCTAGAATTTTCTAGATTGCTTAGTAGTACCTTCATTGGTGATAACTTTGGTCAATTTGAGATCTCAGATAATAGCTGTCTGAGCAACTCATCTGCTTATGGAACCTTGGACAGGCTAAAGATATCACTGATTTAGGTTCACTGAAGGAGGCAGCAAAAATTTTTGTCCCAGGTCTGTTTTTTCAAATACCAGAACTTCTGCATTGTTAATCCTCAAAAGAAGAAAATTTATGAAAAAAATATGGCTTTCTTATGGTTTACACAAAGATTTACGCACTCCGCCACTTTCTTGCTTTTCAGTTGTTGCTTTGAAGGGAAAAAAAGTAGAAGGAAGTGATTTGACTAAAAGTTTATTTCAAACTTGTTTTTATATCTCTGGTTTCTAAAATTGCAGTATGCTACAATTGCAGGTGGTGCAACTATATACTCTGCCAGAACTATAAGGATCAAAGAAGAGGAGGGTTTCAGGTAAGAATTACATAATGTTCATTCAAGGTTTGCTTGAGCTTTTAAGCGAACTGCTCTCTTCAGATTTGAACAGCATGGTCAGAGATATAACAATTTAGAAGACTTCTGAGTAGGATCTATGCTTCATAAACAGAGATGCCTGCTTTGAACATAACGCTGAAAATAATTTACCCCAAGTAAACACAACAAATCAACAACTATTAATAATATATCTTGTTTGAAAAGATTTGTACTTAAAACAGGATTATAAATGCTATCTGTATCGAACTGTTCTCTCATATATGCATTTTTGTGGATTGATTCATTTCAGGAGTTACTACTTTTATGAATTTGGTAGAGATGAAGAGCATGTGGCATTGGTAGCTGCAGTCAACAGCGGAAAGGTTGAAATACACCCCTTTCAGTTCCTAAAATTGATAATACAATCAGTCATCTTTGATAAGAAGCATTCTTCTATAACTCCATGATAATATAAGCGAAGCACAAAGTATTACCATTGTGGAAACCACGATTACCTGAACTCAAGCCCAATTATGTTTTCGCAGTTGTCCCTGGTTGCACTTCTAAAAATTTTTAGCGGTTTTCTTGTAGACAATTATTGCTGGAGCAACTGCTCCACAGTCCAAATGGGATGATGATGGTGTGAAGCTTCGGTCTGCTGCTATATCCCTCACAGTTCTGTAGTCGCCTACCTGAAATCTTATTTTGCAGGTTTGTGAATCATATGGTTTCCATGCTAGCTGTGCACTTTATATAAACATATATCAGGTGACATATTTTTGTTCTTGTAGTTACTGGTAGTTGATGTCTCCTAAGAGAAAAGGTTGTCACTCATTTCAGGCTTTGTTTTACTTTAATAGTTTTTTTTTTCTAATCAGTGTACTGTTGTGTGGAATCAAACTAAAATGTAGTTCTATGGCCCCAAGAAATGTCCTTGTTCTGCTGGTCTGACTTAGAAACTGAAGTATTGTATGGATGATTTTCTCTAGGTTGATGCCAAATATGAAAATATGGATCTAGCCTTCTTTTCATTTTTTTTTTTTTTTGGTTAAATACACCAATTCCTGTGGTATTATGGATCTCAAACCAGCACCTTATGCTACCAAGTTACTTCTAATGTTTATTGTTTCAGTTTCAAGCCTCTAGCACTTTAATGTTGTTTATGCTGCATCAGGTTCATCTAAACGCAGAACAAGGTGTATACAGGATTGGGTTTGAGAGTATTTGTTATTTGCTCAGAATGACATTGCCAGCTTATTGTTGCTTGCTCCGTTTAATGACCTGAAAACCAGCCAGAGTGAGAGTGGAAGTTTTGATTGAAGAAGTTGTGAGTTTTGTGATTGTATACAGGAAATGATTGGTCAGATGGTCGTGAGATTTTGACTGGAAAACACTGCCTTAAACTTGCACACCATTACTTATCTTTAACTAGACTTGGTTCATATTATACACACCGTCATGCAAATTATACACACCGTCAACACAATCCAAATTTCAATGTTTCATATCATTTTCTTGTATGCAATCCTTACTTTTTAACCTTTCAATCAGGTAATTTGGTAGAGGGTTGTTACCATTTAAACAGATCTAAGTTTGAATGCGTCAGATATGAAAAATTTTACCCTCAGAAAGACAATAACGAGAATTTGTTAATGTTATTGTGGAAGTATTTGTACGAAAATGAGTAGATTTTCATTAATTTAAAGTCCTAACTTTCTTCCCGATGCTATTCAAGTTGTATTACTATTAAGACAATTCTTCCTATTGTTGATTCCATTAAGACAATCGTAAAGCTTCGAAAAGACGTGAGAGGATAGTGATATCTTGAGGGAGTCAAGTTTTTCACTGCCTAAGTTTGGACTCTTGAAAAAGTAGGCTGTTTGATTGATGCTCTTGATGGTAGGTTTTTTTTTCTTCTGTGGTTGAAGAAAGCATATATCCAAGTTATATCTTTATTCCTTAAAATTGAGGATATGCTATCGATGCTGCTCAACCCTATGACTACAAGTCCCATGTTCGGTTGCAGCACCTCATGATAGGTACGCTGAGGATTCGCAGTTGATCACTCATACAATGGGTTGTTTTTGTTTAATAACAATGCTCTAGAGCAATTAGTGAGATTGGATATGGCGTTTGAGGCGATTAAGAAGGAGTTCTTTAGTATTGCATAAGTATTACAGGAAGCAATTGTTTGGGAATACAGATAAAGTTGAGGTCTTGGATGGGGGGAAGTAGAAGCTTAGAGGTTGATTACTAATGGTGCTCCTTCAGATTCTACCAGCGATATAGTGAATTGATGAGTAGTTTGAGAAGAGGTGTTTGATATCCATGGCATGAGGTCCTTCACTTGTATGTTGCTGCACGAGTTTCAGAAATGACACCTTTCAAAATTTTGCTTAATTCAATTTAGATGTTGTGAAAATATGTTGTTAGAAAGAAAATTTGTCAAAGAGCTCTGTTGCAATCCGTTCTTTCCTAGCTTTGTACTCCTGCCAATGTTGTACTTGAATAGAAGCTATCATTATCTTTTTAATTGTTCCAAAAGATAGTTTTCTTATGCCAATGAATATGTTGAATTAGTTATTCTTTTTTCATTTTAAATTTATATTTTCAAATTAAATATTGGCATTATTGGCGGGAGACATAGATTCATGTATCACATGCATGACAATGAAGAGTCAGAATTTAAATTCCTACCCATGACTTCCCTGAAATTCTAGAAACACATGCATGTGTAGACAAATCAAAAGAACATGAAATTTAAACACTTGTACATTTTAGATACTCCTTTTTTGATTCTTCTTCTTGTTTGGGTTGTAGCAAATACTAGACATTTCCTTGATCTCCCAAGAACACAAAAGATAAAGAAGCAATGTGTAAGGGTGGTTAGAACACCATATTTGATGAATTAAAGTAGATGATCAAATGAAGAGATAGATCAAGATTATCTTGTATGTAATTAGATTCATGCAACAATTGCATAAATTATACGAAGAAGACTCAAGACCACTTCTCTCTCACTCTAGAACTCTTCTAGACCCCTTATCATCTCACCTAAGTGTGTTTGTGACTAGTTAGCTCTTTTGTACATGAGTGAAGAAATCATTTATGTACATTTGTCGAGCTTTTGATCACGACTGTGGCCTACTTAATTGACAGTCTCGCCTTCAGTTACGATCGTAACCTACTTAAAAACAGTCATACATACTATGTTTTTTATTCGATCTTTTATGCGTGTGACCTTTAGGTTTTCAGTTATTTTAGACACTTGAATTAACTCTTAATTAAAACAAATCATGAAGGGTTTTATGATGTTAATTTACGGGAATATACGTGGATTAACACATGAACTCTTCGATAGTTAATTATCCGACTTACGAACCTTTTTATAGACAATTATCATGTAGTTCGTCCTTTCACCATATTATACTTCACTTGGTTTAGAGTATGAGTTATGTGTCAACTCCTACTAGATTGACTACGTCACATCTAGTACAAGTGATATTAGTTTTTGTCCTAAGATTTCATTACTTTATGTGTTATTGAAGACTCTCTTCTTAACATATAACTGCTCTGGCTAGAAACTCCTGATTAATGACCCGACAAGAAATCGTAGGTATCTTCTCTTTCTATTAGGAGTGGTGAATTCTTTATTGGTTATCCAATTACCTTCGAATATCAATAGCTGTACCTAACCATTACCTTATGAGTGACCTCGTCTTCAGGAAAAAAAGAATTATGTCAAAGCACAGGATCAATATCTAAGATGTCCTTGAGTAACTTAAGTCTAAGGATATTTGTACCATTGCTATGATGAGATTAATTATTGACATTTGTTAAATTATCCATATGATAATCTCATAGCGGGCCATTCGATATACTTATTACTCTTAGTAAGCATCCACATATTAACTCTAAATATCTCATGTTTACAGTTTATGAGATCCATTGCTTGATCAAATCAAGGAATATAACATGTGCTAGTCTATCAAAATTAATAATATCCTATCTTATTAATCCTATAACTAGGGATAATTTAGATATTAACATAATTGCACACGATGAGAATCTCATCATGATTTCCTTCTTGTTATGTTTTGTATTATGGACTTCATTAATTTGATTTAAGATCAACATTAATTCATAAATAAATGAACATCAAATTAATAAAAAATTATTTTGCATTATTAATCAAAATAAAATTTGTACAAAAGTGTTAAAGATGATTGTCTTTAGAGCACTACTCTAATAGACATTACATCATCATTAGAAATGTTTAGGAATAAATCAAACTAAATAATGCATATTCTACATATTTCTCATCTATTCTCTTCCTAAAGACTTACCATTCTATTTCTTATTTATTTATGTAGGTAAATAAAACACCATGCAAAAAATTTAGGCATTTGTCTTTAAAGAGACCGAATGAAACAAATATGTGTATGAAAATGTAGACTATTACACTTTGCCAAAAAGATACTATGAGAATGTAAAAAAATTTAAGAAAATGTTTTCTTTTAAAGTTTAATGTAAGACATTCTTATTAGAGTCTTTCTAACTGTTAATGAAAATTTGACCTGACACATTCAAAATAAATCGTATTTAGACACACATCTATTCTTATTTGAGTTTATCTAAACATGTATGAAAAAAATGAAAAACAAAAGAAAGAACAATTTCTTTTAACTTAAAGGGTTCTTATAACTTCTTCTACTCCTATTTCCTCTTAACTCAACCCTTTGTTTAACAACACCTATTTCTCTCTTAATAAAAACGATATCCTGGTGAGGTAAAATCACAATTCTTGTTTGCACACTATTAACACACACCTTTGCACCAATTTGTATCCATCATGGAACAATTAAAGAACCAAACACGACCTAAAGAGACTGTAATGGCTTAGAAAAGATTGACTTATTCTGAAACATGAGGATGCCTAAGATGGTGTGCAAGCTAGAACAATAGAGAGGTGCACATCTAGGTCACAGGTATGCCAAAGCCATTTTCCTTCTCCAAAGAAAACAGAGATATCCTCAGTAGTGCCCTATACTATATGTCTTTAGACTTTTTGACATCTACACTACATACTCGGTTAGCATACATTATTTGAATCTAATCCTATGCAATAAAAATACTATTTTTTTTAAATATCTGTCTTCATCTATTTAGTTAACATGTCCAATTTTGTACCTAATCCTCGTTCCATGTATCAATCATGGAGTCTGCTGTTACATCAATACGATGTTTGAATTCTCTGATAGTGATTTTCAAAATTGTAAATAGCCATTGACCTGAAAATAGGTTTACTTGATATATTTTGTTGGTATGTATGGTTTAAAACAACCGTATTCTAAGTATGACTCTTAGCAAAACTTGACGTAAATGCATTATAGATTGAAAGCATAGCGGCCACGCCACGCCAAGACATCAATTTGTGAGGTGTTAATAAAATTATAAACGGTCAATGCTCTACCTACAAAGTCAATGAATTTGTATGCATTATAATATATAAGCTCTTCTAAAGTGATGATTGTGTTTAGAATTTATTAACCTTAAACTAATTTATGAAGAGTCATAAATCATTAAGTTATGGTTTAAGCTCCTTTTTTAAAACGATATTAAAGGTTAAAAAAAGTCAAATAGTAACTATTTTTCTAAAGTTCAGCAACTTTTCATCCTGGAAATTTGTAGAAGTGCTATGGACCATGTCTTCATTAAAAAAAAAACATAATTCTTTAATTACCATACATTTAAAAAAAATGAATTGGGTTTGGTTTATCTTCCTTTTTCAAGTAACAGATCTTGGGTTATAGAGAAAAAGTTCTTGACAACTAACTTATAATGATTTGGGTTATAACATTTCTTTTAGTTTAAAAAAAATGTGAACATTAATCAGACAAAATTAAGTACTAACTAGATTAAGAAAAGAACCACTATAAGGTTTTAAAGTTGTAATAATCTTGAGAGTGAGATACAAATAAGTTAGCGAAGAGTGAGATACCATTAAGTATAAGATGGTAAATTCATTATTTAGAAAGAGAATTTCTACATAGTTTGATCAATTTCTCGCAAACATGACAGGCTATATTGTTACCTTTTACATAAGAAGGTAAATCCAATTGTAATTTAACTTAAATATTCCTTAAATTTTAAGAATTTTTTGGTATGTTTGGCAGTCAACGGATTGCATTAGCTATTAACCAATTCTATCAATCAATTGTTAATTAACCACTGATAGAATCGACTAATAGCTAATGCAATCCGTTAATTGTCGAACAAGCTGATTTGACTGACGGACAACATTAACTGTTTATTAAAAATGTTTGGTAAAATTAGCTATTTAGTATTAATTATTTAAGTATAAAATGACTTATGAGAACATGATTAAAAAAAGAATTTATAAGGTTATGATTAGATATCTAATTTTACAAAAATTAAGTTTTTAACTCTAATAAAAAACATGGAACATTCGTAAAAATTTTGTCACCGTAACATATTTTTTATTTTGTAACTAGAAAACTTATTTTATTATTAAAATATTTTTGTCACTAGCATAATAGATACTCCCAAGTTTTGTAACTTAAAAACTTACTTCATTGTAAAAAAATTTATAACTTTAGAATACATGCATGCTTTTGACATCTCACTGTAGCATAATTCAAACAAAAATTATGCTATAATGTTGTCACAACATAGTTTTAATTATGCTACAGTAACATCCATAATGTCATTGCAGCATAATTCAAAAATTATGAAAGGAGGGTATAGTTGATTTTTTACGTATGACATTTTCAACTAAACATCAAAACACTCCTATACAGGTGCTTTTCTAAAATCATCTGGTGGGGGTTAAATTTGCCAACCAATCAACCATTCATCAAACACTTTCATTAGTTTTTTAATATGGTCAAATAGCTAAAAGGTGTCAATCAACTAAAAAACAACTGATAAGTTGTTTACTAAACGAGCCTTTCAATTATTTTGTCATATTCAATTTAAAAATTGTCAACATTTAAGAAGACAGATAGAAAAGACAATGAGTAGGACAACACCTAGAACAAAAACAATTGAGTAAGTATACACAAGGCCGTGTATGTAACGCACCACTACTATAAAGCATATGCCCGAACATCCAGAGGATATTCAAGAACATACTTTATGAAAATGACATGTTGGAGCAATCACATCAACTTATTATGGCATCATATAGAACATAAATATTTCCAAAGATCAAAACTCCTCCTTTTATTCACAAAATGAAACGTACTTACATTGTCATTACATCTCATAATCCATGTTTATACATAACATAACATTTGGGACTTTAAAGTTCTATACAAAAAGTTTAATATGAAAGGAGAAGCTGAACAAAGTATTCTATGTAGGCTCCGCAGGTATCAGTTGACTAGACCTTTGAGCCATTCTTGTTTTCAAAATTGACAGTACTAGACTTTTATTAAATATTCTTAGAAGCTAAGTCTCCTTAGTACCTAAAAATCAACGTTGTAATTTTGATAAGTTTGCGAACTCAGTGAGTGAACCATCATTGATGTGCTCACTCAAATTAGAACATAACATCACAGACATAAAACCAAATTCAACAAATGTATCCCATTATTCAGAATCAAATCCCATATGTATTAATGCAAATGCACATATGACTCTACTTTCATTTTTACTTTTTTTGTGACCAAGAGGCTATTTAACTATCCTGTATCTGTTGTGGATACTGAGCTTATTTCATAACTGTCCTGTACCCATTGTAGATGCTGGGATTATTAATAACTAAGCCTGCGGCTTTTTGTGAACATGTCTAGAGCTTTAAGCTCTTTTTTATGTTGGTTACTTCGGTCACAACTCCTTTATATGATTATGCATAACAATATGCATATTTGAATAATGAGGGCTAGTAAAAACCACTCTCCAATACTTTATAGGTCGTCCTCTTTAGTCCAAAGTGTCCTCCACATACATATGAATGGAAGAAGGCTAAGATCGAAGATGTTTCACTTTTAAGCACACACCTCTTTATGACTTGATCCCCATAGCTATAGATATAAATCATCCCAAACGTAGTACTTTGCTTCATTTTTCAACTTATCCCTCCGAGTCGTTGACAAACTAACAAGTAATTTGTTAGTAACTAAGAAATTTACAATATTTGCATACCATGGTGGTGTCAAATCGGAAGAAAATAATTATTTATCTATAAATGTATCTTACAAAGGGATGTCATCTTCTTTTTTGATCATGCGAATGAGGTGATTGGCAACCAAATTTTCTGCCCTTTCTTATCTCTTATCTCCAAGTCGAATTCTCGAAGGAGAAGAATCCATCTGATCAGCCTTAGTTTTGCTTCTTTCTCTATGAGAAAGTATCGTAAAGTTGCATAA
>JANITW010000007.1:8626426-8645183 GCA_027564335.1 Erythroxylum williamsii
ATTTACGTAAAAATTATCACCAATATGGGTCACTAATGTGAGTCAGTGTTACTTAAAACTTTTTGAAAATTATTAGGGTGCGATTTAGGCCTTTAACCTTTTTAAAAGCATCAAAATATCATCCTTGATATAAAATTTAAAAGTTTCTCGAAATTTGTTTGAAAATTAAAAGATTTTACATAAAATTTAAAGAATTCCTCTTAATTACTGAGTAATTTATGAATTATACCTTAAATGTAAATGATTATAAGTGAGCTAATAATTTATCAAAATAATCAAATTGTAAATTACTGTTGTACAGTGACCGAGCCAGAAATTTAAGATAGGAGAGCCCAAATAAAATATAAATTTCACAAAAAATTTCATATCAAAACAAAATAAAAAAATAAAGTTTTATTAAGAATATAAAATAATTAAAATTACAATGATCCTTTCCTACTTTTCATAGATTGAAATCTTTTCATAACAAGATTATTGTCAATATTTGCAAATACATCTTTTTCAATGCAACACATTAAACAATCATTCAATATGTCATCTCTCATTTTATTATAAAGTGAGCTCTTGATAATTTTCATTGTGAAGCAAACTCTTTCCATTGTGACTGTAGCAACTGGTAAAAGTAATAACAATTTGCCTAACAAATAAATCAAAGGGAATACATGATGCTTTCTTATAGCTGCAATTCTCTTAGCACGGTCTCCAATTTCACCAAATTCTGAAAAAAATTTATACATAAATACATCAATGATAAACTTCCCAAGTTGACATTCAAGTTCAATTAAACCAACAGGAGAAAACTCTGATAGATAGAATTTTGCAAGTTCAATCAATTTGTCCATGTCAAAAATAATTAAAAATATATATATTAAAAATTAAAAATATTTAATATTTTTTTAAATCTTAGGAAACTCAGTGCATCACTGATCCTCAAGTAACTCCGTTACTGCTGATATACTTAAAATAATTTCTTTCTTGTTTTTGATTTATTTTATTTGAATTGATTTGAATCACTGTCCAGTTATATTTGATGTCGTATTTTTCTCATCTTCATCATTTGATTAATTTGCTTTTTCGTGAACTTCATTTTCGACCTTTTATTAGAATTTTTATAATTGAAGTCCCATGGACTCCACCAGTCTTAACCGCCAGTCTTCCCGCCATTTAATATCAATACTCAACAGAAACAAAACCGAGCTTCCAATTTGCCCTGCTCTTAGATCAATTTCTCGGTTCTGTGTAAACTCAACCCACATAGTTTTGAATGCCAAGCTTAGCTACCAGCATTCAGACATGGCGTCCCATGAAACCATGCCCCTCCTTATTCCGCTACAAATTGATTCATCAACATCATCATATTTGCTTAACACTAGCACTATAATTTCACTTTGTGTATTCGTTACTCTTCTTTGTGCTTGTATAATTCTTGGTCACCTCTTGGAAGAGAATCGCTGGGCTAATGAGTCCATCACCGCGCTTATTCTGGTATATAAAGTTTCATTCTTCGTCGCGGAACCTAGACTTGTTATAGTGTGTTTTGCTTCACGGGATTGCTTCTTTTCAGGGATTGTGTGCAGGTGCCGTGGTTTTGCTTGTTAGTAAAGGCAAGAGTTCGCAAATATTAGTGTTTAACGAGGATTTGTTCTTTCTTTATTTGCTCCCTCCAATCATTTTCAATGCTGGGTATTCTCTCTCTTTCTCTCCTTCCTCGTGAATTTTGATCGGGCTTCTTAGATATAGCTGTGATTACAATTTTTTTGGGAGCTGCTGAGTTTGAGATTCATCCTTTTTGCAAAGTTTTAACTTTTCCTTTAGTTTCGCTTGTGTTTGGATGTTATTCCAGTGAGCAGCAGCAGAACAAGATTGAAATTTGCATATGGAATAAGTAGTTATAATTTTATCCATTGAATTTCAAATATCAATTCTTTGGCTATTGTCTCTTAATCTAAGATTTTTTTTTCTAGATTCCAGGTCAAGAAAAAGCGATTTTTCAAAAATTTTTCCATAATATTAATGTTTGGAATACTTGGCACAGTGATTTCATTCTGCCTCATATCACTAGGTAAGATCCATCAACTTCACACCAATAACTGTTTCTTTACAGCTCAAACACAGATAACATACATAGAAACAGAAGAATTCTTACTTTTTTATCGCTTTATGATAATTTTGTAGGTGTTTTTGCTCTTTTCAATCTAATTGGTGTTACATCCTTGACAATAAAAGACTACCTAGGTGACTTGTAGTTGCTGCTCATTTTCTTTGTTAACATGTATCTGCAAAGAGTTCGCGTAGACCTAAGTATAGCTTCCGTGACTTGCAGCAATTGGTGCTATATTGTCAGCAACTGACTCAGTTTGCACATTGCAGGTACTGTTATCAAATTAACATTTACGACTCATACTAGTTTATAAATTCTAATTTGCTTATTGTATTAATAGTATTTCTTCTTATCATGTGAAAGGTTCTCAATCAGGATGAAACACCCTTTCTTTACAGTGTAGTTTTTGGGGAAGGAGTTGTCAATGATGCTACCTCCATCGTCCTTTTTAATTCAGTCCAATCGATAGATTTCAGTAATGTGGATGCTACAGTATCCTTAAGATTGGTCGGAACCTTTCTTTACCTCTTCTTCACCAGTACTGCTCTGGGTCTAGTAGTAAGTATAGCTGCAAGTCTTCCATCTAAATGAATACATCATTGCCTTCTGCTATGTAAAGCTGCATGTCTGATGCTTCCATTCCATTTAATGCTATCATATCTTGGCCTCTGTTTAATTTGTCTTTCTAAAGTTAAAGAGTCTTTGTTCATGGGTTTTCATCCTTCATTTCTTTCTCTTTCATTCTCTCTATATTTATGTATGTAATTTAACACTATTCTAAAATGGTATAAAAATTTCAGGTGGGCCTTTTAAGTGCTTACATCATAAAAACACTTTATTTTGGAAGGTAAGATCAATTGTTCTATTATACTCTGTTTAAAATTAATGCTGTCAATTATTGCATTGCTACAGGCTGTACAGCTTGCTGAAATTCCAAATCTAATCTTATTGGTCATATTGAAGTCTAGATGAATTTCCATAGAAAAAAAAGTATTCATTTATCCGCAGAACCTACAATGGTGGACTTGAAATTAATGAAAGCTTAAGGAAATGAAGGATGAAAAAAAATCTATCATTGTATGTTCAAATATTTGAGTGGTTGATAGATTTATGATTTTGCCTGATCCCGACAAGTATTAGCTTAAGGCACAAGGAATGCTTACTTTTTTCAATCAAAAGAAAGTTCAATGCTAAAAGCATGTGCATTATTTACATAGAAGAATCTATAAGCTTCACCATGCTTGTGGTTAACAAGTTGGGCACTGAGTGGAGTAGCTTACCAACAACATGAACAATAAGCAAAGCCAGTTTGTCCATCCTGAAGGAAACAACTGACAAGGATGGAAAGTTTATTAAGAGAAAAGCCAGCAGCCCACGCTGGAATAATTCAACAGAAATATTTACACCTTTGAGCTAAATAGCCAGTAATTCCTACAGCTATTGCCATCTGAGACTGCAACAGTGCAATTTAGGAGGTTATTTTAGTCATGAGTTCTATATGCTGCAATTCCAAAGCATCGTCTGATTTCTATGCTTATGGTGTTTCATTTGTTGCGCAATGAATTATTTTTCCTTTTCCTATCAACAGGCATTCTACTGATCGGGAAGTTGCCCTTATGATGCTTATGGCTTATTTATCATACATGCTAGCTGAGGTACTAAAATAAAAATTGCAAATATGGCCAAATTCATTATTATTGAGAAGCTTCTGTTTTCCGTTTCACCATATACACACTAGTAAAATAAATATTGTTGAATCAGGTAAGCTTTTCCATTCATCAATAGTCACTAGATTGCTCGACTGCACCATGGTTGATTTATCATCCAAGTAGATAAGTTAGATCTTCTGATAAAGTGAGATTGTAAACCTCTTCTTTCTATCATATTATTGCCACCAGAATATGGTTTCTGTTTCTTCTATTTTAAATAGTAGAATCTACAGCCTGGATTAATAGGGTATGGTAGAGATAAGTTCAAAAGTGACTAATACATGAAAACAGAATAAAAACACTCATAGTTTACATCTTTCTGATAAGTAAAATTTTCCCTAAAGCATCGTGCTTGCTGAGATATGATTATATTTTACTTCTGCAGCTTTTAAGTCTCAGTGGAATTTTGACGGTTTTCTTCTGTGGTATTGTAATGTCTCACTATACATGGCATAATATTACTGAAAGCTCAAGGATAACAACCAAGTGAGTCAATCAGGAATGCCTTTCTTGTCTCCTATTTTATTAATTTTCACTGTTTTTCTATATGTCCTCAAATTTAGATTTGTTATCAATTGAAATGCACGATAAAGAAATTGATCATTTTAGATGATGTTTCTTTCCCTAGTTCAGTGAGAAGTTCTTTTGAATGGCAGCTCATAGATGCCTATTGTCAAACATATATCTTGAGCCAAATTACATGTTGATGAGCAGTTACCTTCAAAATTTTGCACTTCTAATTGTTCGATCACAATATAGTTTATGAGTTTGCTACATAGGTATGTAAGTCAAGAAACCAACTGCTGTTGGGAAAATTTACCAGAGACAAGTTTGTGCCCTGAAAGCCAGAAGTTCCAATATGAAAAATATAATAACTGTATTAAGATCTTATGATCAACACTATCAAAAGTGACCATGGCTTCAGAAGTGTCATAGGGCGTCCAGCATTTAGGAACGGGGCTGCATAAATGATAGCAGAGTAGTGCTCATAAAGAAGCTGAAGAGTGAACTACAAAGAAATTCAATTACAAAGAGGCTATATTGGTTTGTTTCCGCAAATTCAGTCTTCTCAAATTTCTTCACTCTTGATTGTTTAGTGATGCAATCCAAAAATTGCTAGTAGTTGTTGTAATCAATCTACTTTTCTAGAGCTAAGACATTGTTTTCAAAGTTTTATTTGTAGCTTCTTCCTGTCTGTACATGCTTGAAGATACTTTGAAACAGCCTAGCCGATCAGTTGATGAATGAATTATGATGAGAAGGATCTAATCTGATGTTGGTTGATTATTTCAGGCATGCTTTTGCAACAATGTCATTTATTGCAGAAAATTTTATATTTATATATGTTGGTATGGATGCCTTGGACATTGACAAATGGAAAGAGAGCAAGTCAGGGTAATTTTATGCCCTTTAACTGGTTGACAGGCAGTTACATGCATTTTGATCATACTTTTGGATTATTTTGCCACGTTAATGGGCATTGCTTTTCCTGCCTGTTCGGAATAAGTCTAGCATCTGCAATTTTCATGGGAATCTTAATCTTCAATTCCTGACTTGTTTTTCAATCACATTTTTTAAAAAAATGATTCAGTGCAGGAACTTCGCTTGCTGTAAGTTCAACATTGTTTGTGTTAGTGTTAGTTGGCAGGGCGGCATTTGTTTTCCCTATAACAAATATCCTAAACTATCTTCGGAAGAGAGAGAGTACGAGAATTCAAATTAAAGAACAGGTGATAGACACAGGAGTTTAGGCAATATTTCTTTTTGTACAAGTCCTCCCAATAACTATGCTAACTATTCAAAATCGCAGTTTATTATGTGGTGGGCAGGGCTAATGAGAGGAGCAGTTACTATTGCTTTGTCTTATGATCAGGTATTACTATTGCTTTGTCTTATGATCAGGTATTCCATGAAATATCAACAGAATTACTAGCTGAGATGCTTGACTATTTGATTAATAACTGCATTTTCTGCAACCGCAGTTCTCCAAGACACAGAAGACTTCAGATTCTGCACTAATGTTCACATGTACAATAATTATTGTTCTCTTCAGTACAATTGTAAGCCATTGCCTATTGAATATTATATGCTAAAGTTACATAGTAAAGAATACGAATGATTGTTGGGTTTTCAAACAGGTTTTTGGGTCCATTACCAAACCTTTAGTTGAAGCAGTGTTGCTAAGAAGCCGAAAGCAGATGGATTCAGATACAACAGATTTTCCAAGTCTGGAAGAGATAAGACAGCTTTTCCTTGAGGATAATGCTGATCCAAGCAATGAGGGAAACAGCCAACGAGCTCATAGGTCTAGCAGTTTCAGGTTGTTAGTAAGGCATCCTACTACAACTGTTCACTATTATTGGAGAAAATTTGATGACAGATTCATGAGACCAATATTTGGTGGGCGCGGATTTGTTCCATATGTACCTGCTTCACCAACTGGAGCAGGTGATGAAACTTCTTCGCCAAGAAGTTAAAATACACACTTCCTCCTCCTTTTCGTTAATCAGATATCTTTACGATAGTTATTCTAATACAATGGTGAACGAAGGTGCGACATTCTTCTTCTACGTGGCTCTAGTTTGTAATTAGTTTTCCGCTTATTGCAAGAGTTCTGTCTTTCTTGGCTTCTTCTAGGACTTGACTACTCTCTTGTAATGTGCAATCGGGCCACGTTGCCACTCTGGTATGGCTGCAATATTGAAGATTGCTCCAGTTTCACTTAGTGTATGTAATTCAAATCTTTAAGGTCCATTACTGTAATAAAAAATCGCAGTTCATTACTGTCTCGTGTTAACCTAGAAATTTTTGTTCTGTATCTAAAATGTCAAACATTCCCTTGTAGTTACAGGGCATATACTTGCTAAATAGTCAAAAGCATATGCATAAGTAAAAGCCGATTGTGTTGGGAGATAATAATATAACTCTTTAAAAGATCAATTAAATATTAACGAGAAGAAATATAACTTCATCTTACACTAGTAAAATGATATAAGAATAAGAAACTTAATGATAAGATAAAACTTGCAGGTATTAAGAGCTTTATTATATATAATACTTGCTCAACAAGTTTTTGGTTAAGTGATCGGAGAGGTGATGGTGTTCGAGAAGGAATGTGAACACCTTGATCAACAAAGTATCTGAAGATCTTCTTGATGTCGCTTCGCTGTTGTTATTATTCTTGTGTCATCTCCTTCAACAATTTGTTAATGTCCGAAATCATGTTAAGGACCTTCTCCTAACCTACCTGTTCATCCTCCTCGGCCTCTTCACTAGTTGAGCCTTCAGTTTTGCTGCCGAGGTGGTGCGGAACTTGAATTAGCCTGTCATCTCTTATATTTGACATATATTTTGGAGTTGATATCTCATAGGCCCATGTGATCGACTACCAAGATTTTGGCTTACCTCAAATGTGTATGATTTAATAACTCATGAAGAACAGTTGTTAGTCCATCAACATTCACACCATAATACACAACAAATGCGGTAACAATATAACCCATACCAAGATTGCTACTGTACTTTTCTTTTTAAGGACAGTAGCAATGGATTGAAAAATGTTCAGGAGTAAAGATGACATTATTATGTGCATTTCTAACATTAAAATTATCCAACCCTCTTAGTTGTGTCCAATACCTCTTGGCATGGAAATCATCATGTTTTTTGATTATATTAGACCTAGGAAATCCAACAATTTCTTCCATAATAACATAATTCAAATGATATGCTTGACATCTCAATCGAAACCAAAAGTTAGTCAAATCCCTCGGCTCAAAATATAGAGTAGTATAGAATTCAAGGGTTTAAAACTTCGAAATGTAAATGTAAACTTACAAAAATAAAACTAAGAACACAACAAAATGCACCAACAATACCCAAAAATGTGAATTAGCACCAAATTTTGTAGAAACCACTTAAGAATGTAAGATTTGTGTGCAACTAAAAAATATGTGCAGGATGAATTTTTAATCTTCGTCGTGATGAACTTTTCCCGAAAGGTCAGCCTATATTTCTTTGTGTTTCACCGTGGCGACAAATACTTTGCCGCGGCGAACTTTTCCTGTAGCGTTGGTCCTCCTGTTGACTTTAATTCAGCACATTGACTCCCTTCTCCTTGAGGTTCCTACAATCAACAATAGCAATTTGTAGTATTAATTAATCTAAGAAAAATTAAGTAGTGCAATTAATACCAATTTGTAACAATTTTTATTATCAAATTGCATAAAATAAAAGTACACACTCAAGAGTTAATTTAAGTACAAAATCAAGAATTAGGAGTCAAAAAAATAATAAAAGTCATGAAAGTATCGCCAATTTATATAATAAACTTGAGCTCAATCAGTGACTAACATGAAAAAGAGCTTTAAGCTCAGGAATTGTGCACAAAGAGCCACAGGCTCAGTTAATAGTGAGCTTAGTATCCACAACGGATACAGGACAGTAAGTGAAATGAGCTCAGTATCTACAACGGATACGAAATAGTAAATAGGTACTCAGTCACAACAAAGTAAAATAAAAATAGAGTCACATATACATTTAGATATATAGAACTTTACATGAATCATATGAATGATTGAGATGAATTAATGGATTGTTCTGAAATAGTTATATGAAATGTTTGTATACATGTTGTACTTGTACTTGTACTTGTTGAAATATAATAAAATGTGATATGGGTTCTGATACTGGATGATGTGTTAAATCCGATTAGAGTGAGCACATTACTAATGGTTCACTTACTGAGTTCGCAAATTCATCAAAATTGCAATGTTGATTTTCAGGTAAAAGGGAGTTATAGCTTCTAAGGCAATCAAGTAGAATTCTTATACTATTATTTTGAGAACAAGAATGGCTCAAAGGTCTGGTCAGCTGATATCTGAAAAGTATAGTTAGCATGTGTTTGTTTAGCTTCTCATTTCATGTTAAACATTTTGTATAGAGTTGTAAACTCTCAAATGTTATGTAATGTAAATACAAAGTTATAAATAGTAATGGTACAATGTAAGTAAGTTTATCTTGTGAATACAATGAAGAGATTTGACCATTTTGAATACTTATGTTATGTGTGATGTCAAATAAGTTAATGTGATTATTCTAACGTGTCATTTTAATAGGGAATGTTCTCGAATATTTTCTAGATGTTCGGGCATATGCTTTATGGAAGTGGTATGTTATAGTTTAAGTATGTTTTCAAGTATTTCTTTGATGATTATCATGTGCATAGGCTTAGAATTATATTATTGTTAATGTTTGTATGTATTTTAAGTCTTTGTTTAATTTATAGTAAGAATTAGATTTTAATTTTATGTTTTAAGAGGTGTTTGATGTGTTTGTAAGTGTTGAAAATTAGGAAATTAAAGAATGAAAATGATTGAGTAAGCTTGAAGATTGAGCATGATCGTGATAGAGGCTGAATCAAGTGAAACACAATCGTGATAGAGGCTTTTCTAGCGTAAGTTTTTTTTAAATGTTTTGAGTATTCGAGGCTCTTTTTGGAACCGAATAAAGTGGGAAAACACTAGGCACAAGCCCAAAACCTTGATGCACTATTTAAGAATGTGAAATATATTTTAAAAAAGACATAGCGGTTAATACATTAAAAGGAATCAAGAGTGGGAAAGAACATCAGAAAACTCCCAACATTCTAGATCAAGGCCTTAATAGAGTTTTTATTCTTTTTCTTTATTTTTTCATTATCCTTGATGTGTAATTTGAATTCTAAGATGTTAAATATGTTCATGGATTTCTAATTTCAAATTATGAATTATTCTAGAATTATTTTATGACTTGTATTGAATTCAATATATTCATGGATGTTTGTAATAATTTTTCATGCATATACTTGACAACAAATCAAGATAGTGAGTTAAAAGAATCAGTGTTAAGTTGTACGCTCTCAAGGGGTGTGACTCGATAGTTGAGAGCGGGGCTTGACTTTAATTAGGTCCCAGGTTCGATTCCATGCTAATCCCTCTTGTAAGAGCCTGGGGTAGCCGAAATTTTACCTGTAGATGGAGAACTAGTTAGGCCCTCAATGATGAAGTGCGCCTGCTTGATTCACCTGTGGGGTGGTACGCCAATTAGACCCTTAGAAATGTGTGCTTGCTTGGTCCGCCTACGAGATTTCCTCAAATCAAATAAAAAAAAAAGTGTTAAGCTGTACAACTAGACTTGGTAATTTAATAGACCTACAATTATCAAATTAAGGATTTAATGAAGAGAGACCTGCGTTGTGAAATTAATCATCGTTCTTTGTCTCTTTTCTATAAAGATATCCTCTCGTGATCTGTATTAAAAAGGACACGAGCGCCCATTCTAGCTTGTCTGAAGCATAATGACCCGGTTACACGGAAGTTAAGTTGATTGAAAAAACCTTCAACTTAGCTGGCTACGTCATGCCTTATATACTCATTCTTGAAATCATAGTGCTAGTTGGTTCTAGTTTTAACCGGCTTTTGAGCAATTTAGTTGGGATCAGTCTAGGTACACACATTCTAGCTATGGTTGAGCGCAAATACTAAATTCTCTTCTCTAGGGACAGAAGTCCGAGCTTCTAAACAAGCACCATACTGAATCCGGATAATGCTTCATTCTTCAGAAACTGCTGGCAACCCCTCTTTGAACCATGTATATAGTCCACCTTCTAAATGGAAGACGTTCGTATAACCATTAAGTACTAACAAGTAGGCTGCTATAAGTGATCTGTAAAGACAGAAAAGTGAAGCCTTTAATATAGATATCTTCCTCGGAGGTATAACAAGTGTCAATTAGATTAAACTATATGCGGCAAATTATATGGACGTTTTGTTATGATCAACGGACTAAAGAGAGTAAACGAAATTTCCATTACAAAACAGATGTAAGAGATAGGTTAAACAGGTTTCAGAATGAGAATTGGTTAGACCTGGACTGTTGACCTTCAGGGAGATTCTGGGATGGCTTCAGTGTACCTCCGGCTGTGCAAGCCACTATGATCTTGGCATTTTTATCTATCTTTGATTCCACAGCTATTACACAATGTAGTTTTTGGTTAGTTATACTACACAAGAAACTGAGAAACTAATGCAATTGTTGTAAAGAATCAGGGGTATTTTATGAAGCTCACTTTGTATGAATTCTGGATTTTCTTCAGTGCCTGCAAAGATGCCAAAAAATGCAAACGCAGCACGCCTGGCAATGTCCCATGCTGTCCACTCCTTTATAAGCCTATAAACTTGTACATTGATAGCACCTGGTGGGTGACCCTACATGGACAACATAATTCATGGAATGAGACACGCCTTCATCTTTCTTTCTCCACATACTTGCTTTGCAGTTTTATTTCTGAATTCTAACCTCTTTAAATTCTGGCTCTGGACGGACATCAAGAATCACAAAATTGTTCTCCTTCTGGAGACGCAAGGCTTCATTCACGTCTACAATTCTGACCTGCAAACAAGAACTTTTCTTTAGTTCCTACATTGTTAAATTAAGAAACCTTCATTTTGTACAGCAATGTCTGAGCATAAGCTGAGTTACATAGTCATCCAATGCATATATAATGTATAAACATAGAAACACCTTTTTCTGTAGAAGAAGTTCCCTCTTCACTTTCCAATCTTCTTCAGCTAAACCCTCGACAACAACAACACAAACAGAAAACGGAAAATGAGCAAGTGAATAGCTTGCAGAAAAACATAAGACTTGCTTCATTTTCTTTCTTTCTTTATTTTTCTGGAAATTAAGATAATATAATAGCCACAAAATAATGTTCAGGTGCAATACTCTATAGGAACTAGGTCTATAACAAATAAATCACAGAGCCGTCTGGGCAAGCAGGTTAAGAAACCTGCATAGGTACAACAATTTCTTGCGCAAAAACTGCCTTATACAAGAGTACAGTGATTAAAGATTCAAGTTGGATATTATATTTCGATTTAGAGCCCTTTGCAGCCCCTCCCAAAATAAGATTAGTCTTTCAAGAAAGCAGGTGTCCAAATTTCTTGAGCTTTGAGAAAAAGCCGAGTACCAGGTGATTTTGCAGGTTTTGTTGCTGCGCACAAGACTTTTATTCCTTTCCTACTTTCCCGGGATGATGACCTTCCCTTGATACAACCAATTGATCTAACAGTGAAGAAGTGCAGCCTGGATTCTTCTGCCGATCTTAACAGGAAATTCGGAACTGATGATTGGAAGTTATGATAAAAGGAAGCAGAAGAAGAAGCTGATGATGAACGCGAGCTAATAAAAGAAAGTGCAGCCATTTTTGAAGCTATGTACAATACAACCGAATAAGAGCTTCAATAACAAGTAGCACCCTAAGTAGCTAAGACTGGATATTTTCAGTGAATGATATAGAGGGGTAGCAGCTAAGTGGTATTGCAAGATCACAATCTCAGAGAAAATCCAGGACATGTGGCTCATGTTGCAAAGTGGACTAGGGGATATCTTTGTTCTTGTCCCCTTGTTGTTTTTTTAATTAAAAAAACTATTAATCCAGGCAGACACTGCCCATAACTTGTACACGAGGTTTTACATAATTTGTCTCGACCTCGTTCGAGTGCCACTTCTGATTATTACACATGATAGTAATTATGTATAATAAGAATATTCAACCACAACAAACCAAGAAAAATGAAGAAAAGAGTTATATATACTATTTATAATAGTTCAATCTCTTTAATCCACTTTACACATTAAGTTTATTTTGATAATTTATAATTATTGCTAATTATAATAGTTCAGTCTCTTTAATCTACTTTACTTTTCAGTTCTCTCTTGAGAGTTTACCATCTTCTTTCTTTGTGAATTGAGAGAAACTAATATAATCTTAAATTCAAAAAACCTTACACTTTCACCACAAAAAATCAATGATAATCTTGAATCACCAAACTAAAAGAAATAACATACAATGTAACTCAGTTATCTTAATGTTATTATTTCTTTCTTATTTTTCATTAATAAAAAATTATTGAAAGAATTTCATACCATTGATTTTTGAAGTTAATATCCTCGCTCTTCAAAACTAATCATTACCTTAATAATTATATAATGTCTTATTTTGAGCTCTTGTTCTTCCTATTAGATGTCACTCTACAAACAACTACTAGCTTGAAAAGGGTGAGCTATACAAGAGTTTGTATTGCTTTGGACTTTTAGAAGAATATTCAAGACAAAATCTCCCTTATTAGATTGGACGAGGCTAAAGCACCTTTTGAGGACTTGGTCTCTATTTCTTATTCTTAAAGACATGATCAAGCTAAGCAGATCAAAATATGAAAACTTGTAGGTAGAAAATTGGCAACAGGAGAATGTTAAGAGCTCTTTAATTTACATCTTAAAGAGACTATCACCAATAAGGCTACGATTTTTTTTTTTTGAAAAATGAATGATAATTTTACAACAGTTGAAACTAAAACCACATTACAATGAGTTCAAGGCATTATGTTAGCATCATATATACAATATCCCAAAATCTAGCTTATTGCAGTACAATCAACAACAATTAAAGAAAAAATCAGCTGAAGATTCCATCTACATCACATCTCTATAGAAAGATTGACCTGTGCATTATGAGCCATCATACAAGTCGGAATGTGGTTAGCTATTAGATTAGCCAACTGGTATTTTTCTTGTTTCATATCAGTTAATCATCTTCTATTTCTTTCTCTCCAAATATTGTAAATGGTGATGGTGAAAACCCCTTTGTAAAGAATGGAGTTTGTTTACCCATGTTTAGAATGCCTGAGGACCTAAATCAATACCTGCTCCCATCTATAGCTACTGTTATTTCCACGTGGCATGTGTAAAATACTGCTCCAAATAGCTTTAGAGAAATTGCATTGAAAGAATATATGGTCTTTGTCCTCAATGGCACTGTTGCATAGCAGACACAAATCATCATCACTTCTATGCCACTAATTCTTAGTTCTAAGTCTATTCTTGATCACAAGCTAAGAAATGAAAGAAGCCTTGGGCCATAAGGTATTTTTCCATATGAGGCGGAACCAAGGAACTTCCATGGTATTAGAGGTAAACATTTTGTGACAAGAGTTATTAGAACACTAATCGTTCAAAGTCAATGTCCAAGATATTGTATCTTCATTTTGAGCTACAACTAATGAAGGAAATGAGTAGCAAGGACTACAATCTCCTGAAATTACCATGCTAGTTCCTATCGACAATCACTAAGACTAAGAAAACTTTATGTTGGATAAAAAACATAAGCATACTAGATTTGGCTAAAACGATAGATTTCAAAAACTTTTTCTGAAATCAAAACGCAGCAGAAACATTATAACCAAATCAACATATTTAATCCATACATGATACAGTATAAGAAAAATAAATAACATAAAAGATGATATAAATTATATTGACTCCTTGCTACAGCTTTGACTCCTCGCTTTTGTATCCTCTCTTTGTTAATGTATCCTCTCCTTGTTATTGTATCCTTGACCAATCCGATCTACCACTTGTTCTTCTTGGACAACTTGGTTAAAAAGATCATTTGGTGAGAAAGGAGAAGAAATATGGAAGAAATTTTCCTTAGTTGAAAGAATTCAAAAATAAGACTCTTCTCATTCAAGTTTCGACTAACTCATGCAGGAGAGGAGAGAGTAAGTCAAAAATGCAAGAGCACATTCTACTCTTCTTCTCAATTTCGGTTAAACATGAAAAAAAATGAAGTGATGTGCATCTAAAGCATCACTTCACTCTTTAATCAATAATAAAGAAGCCAGTAAATGAGACTCTTCTCATTTGTTTAAGATGGTTATATGAAAAGACCAATAACCTAAATGACACCCTCTCATTTTCGGTTGTGAGATGAAATAAGGGAGAGGGAGTACATCAAATTCACCTTCTCCTTTATTTAATCAAATGAATGCTAAAAGATTACATGTCATCATTAAAAGAAAACCATTAAACCATTTAATGATAAGATCATTACTCCATTTAAAGATGATGAAGCATAATAAAGACCATCTTAAATTTAACAATTCAATACTAAATCTGCAGCTGCACATTTAGTTATAGAACTGAAATTTGCCCTCCTTTTATCTTTGTAACTTTTTCAATTTAATTAATCCAATTAATCAAATCAAATCAAAGTCCAGCCTAATATTAAATGTTCATTTGGGCTTCTAATTAATAATTAATTAGTATAAGCTCAACATTTAATTATAGGCTTTAAAACCTTTATTTATATTTCTTACTTTGCTTGATAACCTTCCTAGAAGTCAAGTAGGAAATCTAATTGGAGTTATATAATTCAAGCTCCAACAAGCCCGGAATTAATTCAATCTCATTATAATTGATTCCAGCTTATTAACCAAATGTCATTCCACTAAAGACAATTAATTGAATTCTTGAATTACTAAATATTATGATAACATATATTTCAAATAAAATGTCCAATTACAAAATTTATTATGAACCATATTACAGTCATCCACACAAAATAAAATAAAATTATCGTTTTGCCCTTATATTGGTTTTTTCTTCTAGATCTCTCATTTTACTCTATATGGTGATTAACACATAAGATTTCATCTTGGTGTTAAGACTTGATGAGAAGCTAGTCCATTAAACTACTGGTGCTAGTTTAATCACCAATATCTTTAAAACATCTAGAAGTGATGATATCACTATAAAATCTTTATTCGAGTAAATGTTCCCTGATACATGTTTCAATTAATAATTCCAACATACAGACACTGGATTGATACTCTATAAAAATTAATTATGATCATATCAAGAATTATAATGAAACACATATGAGTTCACCACTCATCAAGATTGTGTTTCGTAAAAAAAAGAATGTTAAGGTGTATGTTTTAAGATTAAAGTAACGACCTACTTTATTCTTTAAAAACTATACGTGATTCGAGATTCATTTAATATTGCCATTATCGATAATCAACTACTATCCTGATATGAAACTCATTATTCTGTTGAAGTAAACTCTTTTACTTACACGGAGATAAATCACAGCACTACAATCTAAACCATAATCAAACGACTAACTTGATTATTCAACTGTGAATAAACTAATTTAGATTATGATAATATACATATTTGCTATACATCTCCATATATACGTATACCACTTACAAAAGAATCTTGGTACCTTATAACTAGTTATATTATGTTCATACAAATAAAACCAAACTCTTTTGTTTTATTAATAATAAATATTTTCATTACAAATGTAACTGGAAGAAGATTAAGTTATAAGTAAATACTCTTGCTTTTTAGGACACTATATTTACATAACTCCAACAATCTCCCACTTGCCCTAAAGCAAGTTTGAGATATCCCTCATTCCCATCCCTGTTATATGATCCTCAAAACTCTTTTCAGACAGCGTCTTTGTAAATGGATCAACAAGTTTTTGATTTGTGAAAATCTTGACCACATTCACCTCACCACGTTGTATTATCTCCCTTATGAGATAATACTTTCTCTCAATGTGTTTGGTAGCTTTATGGTTCCGAGGTTCTTTAGAATTAGTCACTGTCCCACTATTATCACAATAAAGTATAAATGCCTTTTTTGCCTCAGGAACTACCTCCAAATCATTAAGGAACTTACAGAGCCTGAATGCGTTTTTTGCTGCTTCACAAGTAGCAACATGCTCAGCCTCCATAGTCGAATTAGCAACACAAGATTGCTTGACACTCCTCCAGAATATGGCTCCACCTCCTAAAACAAATATAGAACTAGAAGTTGTTTTCCTTAAATCAACATCTGATTGAAAATCGAAATCTGTATATCCTATCGAAATAAGGTTACTTCTAGAGTAAACAAGCATTAAGTTCTTTAACGTACGAAGATACTTCAGTATGCACTTAACCATAGTCCAATGCTCCATTCCTGGATTAGACTAGAATCTGCTTACTAATCCCATTGTGTAATAGATATCTGGTTTAGTGCAAAGCATAACATACATTAAACTTCCAACTGTCGAAGCATATAGAATGTTATGCATACATTCGACTTCCTATTGGGCCTTAGGTGCTTGCTCCTTTGAAAGTTTGATTCCATGTCTAATAGGTGTGAAACCCCTCTTGGAATATTACATGGCAAACTTATTAAGCATATTCTCATTTTAGGTTATTTGAGATAAGGCTATCAGTTTTCTCTTATGATCTCTTATAAGCTTGATCCCTAGAATATAACTATCCTCTCCTAAATCCTTCATTGAGAATTGTTCGTTTAGCCATCCCTTAACTGTAGATAACATTCCTACATCATTCCCAATGAGCATAATGTCATCGACATACAGAATTAGAAAAATAACCTTACCGTCTTGTATCCTTTTATAGGCACAAGGTTCATCTAGGTTTTGTATAAACCCATAGGTTTTGATAGACTTATCAAACCTAATTTTCCAAGACCTAGATTCTTGCTTAAGTCCATAAATGAACCTTTGTAGTTTGCATGCCTTATGCTTATTACTTGGCTCAACGAATCCTGCTGGTTAGGCCATTTAAATGGTCTCCTCAAGATCCCTATTAAGAAATACGGTCTTGACATTCATTCGTCATATTTTATAATCAAAATAGGTTAATATGATCAAACTAATTTTGATGGACTTAAGTATGGCAATAAGAGAAAAAGTCTCTTCATAGTCTATACCTTTTTTTTAAGTATAGCCTTTAGCTACCAATCTAGCTTTAAAAGTCTCTACCTTTCCCTCATATCCCCTTTTCCTTTTGAAGATCCATTTACACCCTATGACTTTTACACATGTTGGTAGATCTACAAGGATCCAAACTTCATTGGCGTACATGGAATCTATTTCTAATTCTATCGCCTTGAGCCATTTTTTTCATCAACATCATTAATAGCCTGTATATAAGTAATGAGATTCATTTCTTCTTGATTCGAGATGGCAACTATGCCTTCTCCTAGACCTAGATACCTGTCTAGTTGTCTCACAACCCTCCCACTACGTCTAGGTACTACTTGATGTTCAGGCTGCTCTTCTGATTCAACTTTTGAATCCATTTCGACATCTTGTTCAGCTATATCCAAATCAACTCTTAGTTTGGATGAAATAGCTAACTCCTTGAGTACTATTTCACTTTTTCCTTTGTAATTTTTCATAAATTATTCCTCCAAGAAGGTCGCATTTGTCGACACAAATACCTTCTTGTCTTGAGGACTGTAAAAATAGTGCCCTCGTGTACCCGTAGGATATCCTACAAACAAATATACTTCTGACCTTAGTTCCATCTTTGTGGATTCAAGCCTTAGAATATGGGCTAGGCAGCCCCAATCCTTAAGTGTCGCAATGAAGGCACTCGGCCAGTCCATAACTCCCTAGGTATTTTAGGAACCGATTTGAATAGAGAAAATTTAAGAAGATAAGTTGTCGTTTGTATGACATATTCCCAGAACAATTCTAGAAGGCTAGCATAGGACATCATTGATCTTACCATTTTTAATAGATTCATATTCCTCCTCTCAGCTACACCATGCTGTTGAGGTATTCGAGGAGCTGACAAGTTTGAAACAATTCTATTGTCAATTAGAAATTGTTGGAACTCCCCAAATAAGTACTCTCCACCTCAATCCAATCGAAATTGTTTTAATGGCTTGCTTAGCTGCTTTTCAGCTTCAGCTTTGAATGCTTTGAACTTTTCAAAGGACTCACTCTTTTTATGCATCAAATACAAATAGCCATGTCTAGAGTAATCATTTATAAAGGTTATGAAGTATTCATAATCTCCTCTAGCTTGTATGTTCATGGGCCCACACACATCATTGTTTACTAGGTTTAACGTGGATTCATATTTGTTTCCTTTGAAAGGAAATGAGGCCTTGGTCATTTTTCCTACAATACAAGATTCATAGGTAGGTAATGGATTATTATCTAAGGCCTTAAGGATCCCATCCTTCACTAACCTATCAAGTCTTTTCTAATTGATATGACTTATTCTTAAATGCCACAGATATTTTG
>JANITW010000007.1:8652334-8666271 GCA_027564335.1 Erythroxylum williamsii
AAGGATCCCATCCTTCACTAACCTATCAAGTCTTTTCTAATTGATATGACTTATTCTTAAATGCCACAGATATTTTGAATTAATGCTAGATTCATTGGATTGTCTTGGTGTTATTAATTCTGTGGTGTTTTAATGAGCCTATCATAGGTTCTATAAAGAACAATCCTTATTTAATTATTACATTACAAATAAAATCCTTATTCTCAAATATTGAAACAACATTTTCAAAAGATAAGGAATAACCAGATTTTATTAAACAAAAAACAGAAATCACGTTCCTTACAATCATTGGGATGTAATATACATCCTCCAAATATAACCTATGATCATTAGGAAAGTCTAAGATAATTACTCCCACTGATTCTGCCGAAACATAGGATCCATCTGCTATCTTGACTTGAAACTGGCCTTTAGGTAGTCTTTTCCTTTGCTAGAACCCCTGCAAAGAATTGCAAATATGGTCAATGACGCCTGAATCTAATATCCAAGAATTAAATGAATCTACCACATTTCTAGTTCCTACCAAACTTAGGAAACACATACCTTGTTTGCTTTTGAGGGACTCAAGATAGACTGCACAGTTTCTTTTCCAATGTCCCTTCTCACCACAACGGAAACACTTTCCCTTGGTGTCCTCTTTGGCCTTCTTTTTCATAGGTTGGGCCTTGACCCCTGTTTAGGCCTTCTTTTTTATTGGACCCTTCTTCTTTTGCTTGCCCTTATCCTTAGGCTTAGAAAGATGCTACATTAGCTTCTAGCCCATGAGCCTTGATATTTAATATCTCCTCCGTACTCTGAAGGGTATTCATCAACTCACTCAAGTTGTAATCCTTGTTGTTGAGCTCCTAGTCCAACTTAAACTGTTGAAAAGAAGAGTTTAATAAATTGATGATCATAATCATTTACGTGTCCGCATCCATATCCGCTTTAAGCATCTCAGCCTCAGTAACTGCAGAGATTACCTTAAGCATGTGATACCGCCAATTCACCAATTTTTTGTTTAAGATTATGAAAGGTTTGAATAGCTTTCACCCTTGTAGACCTGGTCGTCACACCAAACATCTCATGTAGGTGATGGAACATTGCACTAGCAGTTTTCATGCAAGTAATTTGCTTTTGCAACATTCCATTGATAGAAGTTAGAATATAATACTTAGTAGTCTTATCATATTCTGTCATCGCTTATGTTGTTGGACTTACTCAGAAGTTGAATTGCCACCTAGAGGTGCAAGCTCATTGTCTGTACTTAGAGGTGCAAGCTCATTATCTGTTAATACCTATAAAATTTGTTTATATTAAAGAACAATGTCAAGGTTACGTCTCCATTGTCTCCATTCATTAAAATTCTCTCCATTTTTCAATTTGTTATTAGTCAAGAACAAAGTGAGTGAATTCATATTGTGGTGATTATATCTGAAAATATAAATTATTTAAGCATAAGCATACTAGTCAACAATATTGGAACTTTGTATAAAATCATGATCGATGTATGCATGATGATAGATTTAACAAAACTTAAAAAATGAAATCATTATTCGACAGTTATTTTTCTTATCTATAAAGAACTAAGTGAAGGTGAGTCATCTTATCTATTAAAAGAAAAAATGAGACCTGTCCACTAAAAAAAAACTAACAAGTATCTTCATGCCTAACCTTTTGAGAAACGCCTTAATTTGGTCCATACTTTTATCAACAGAGCTACGGTGGGCAGGTTATTGACAGAATATATTGAGCGTATAATCATTTGATTCATCCACTAAAGGTACTTGCAAATCATGCCTTAGTGGGAGATCACATTTGTTACCAATGAGTTGACTTATCCTTTAGGAGACCCAAATCATGCAAGATCTAGGACTCATGTCCTCCGGTGGGGAGTAACACTTTACCACATGCAAATGGATCATTAGAACCGTGGACTCTCATATGAGCTTCCTCTCCCACTCAATTTTTTTGGACTTTAAGTTTTAATAAATACCATCTTGTCTAGATGCGATTTATTAATCATCCTATATTGTTTCTTTATATAACTCATACATAATGAATGCATGGCAAAGCCTAGGGTTGGCAATTATTCTAAATGACATACTATCACATATTATTAGCATCCATCCATCCATTCATCTTGTGAATAATAACACTACTTTTGATTGTTCATCCTAGAACATAAAAATAAATTACAAGGCTCTTGGCCCAAAGCAAAAAAATTTTGGACTTGGATCTTCCACTTCAAACTCTTCGCTCACATGACCCAGCCCATTTGGTAAAAAGTATGTAACAACATTTTATATGAGAGAACAACTAGGTTGATTCACATAATTCAAACATAAATACACATATAATTGAGATTGCCTATCTAGGTCAACTTACAGTACACTCCAATATCTTATTGCCTTAACGATCCAGCAACATCTAGGTGCTGACGATCGACTTAAGGCTCTATAGTCATGCAATACACATATGGTACATACATCATTAAGTTATTCAATCAAATGGAATATATAGTCATGCACATGTATACGTGTCATGTTCTATGCATGCTCAATTGACTTTCCGGGTATGTAACTTTATGCAAAGATCTTAATATATTCCTAATCCATGAATCATACATTTATCCTAATTCTTATTCATACTACAATCATTTTCTTCAACAAATTAGAGTGACTTGTCCTCAATTGATTCAACAATTACACAAAACTAAGCTTATCATTTCAAAACACTGCCCATAGTCGTGGGGGACCTTCCCACGATTAGGACAGAAGCTAAACATCTAGGCCACGATTGTGACAGAACCTAAAATGACTAGGCCATGATCGTGCCCTGCGTTCTTCCCTCACTTTTGCACGAATTTATAACCCTAAAAACATATCAAACACTTCCAACTTTCCACAATTCATACCTTTGTAAACAACTTCAATTCATGAAAATTCAACTACCATATTAGCTACATAAATCTCATCAAAACTTTACTTATTTGGTTCTTCATCATTCACCACATATCATCATACATGCAACCCTAACTTTTTCAAATTCAAGAACACTTCGATAACATCCCTCTTGAATATAACTTCACCCTCATTTACACTTCAAATCTCAACCTAAGTCATTAATATAAACTCCTATTTCAATGCATCAAAACAAAACCAATTCATCCATTAATTTCCAACACAAATCATCATCAACCCTATATGTATTCCATCTCAATTTAATGATCATGAATGTTAAGCTAACATATATCATAATAGGCCAAGAAATCACTCACTTGTTTAACTCTAAAATCACTTACTTGTTTAACTCTAATTTCACCCTAATCCACAAGCTATCCTAGCCCTCCAATCTTGCAAACATAAAGCCATATTCCAAGAATAAGATGAAAACACAAAGGGATTTCAATCACAAGATGAAAACAACAGAATCTTGAAGGAGCAAGGTGTAGAATTTTGGAAAAAATCTCAAGGTGTGTGGGTTAAATGTATGGGTCGATGGTGAGGAAGATGGAGAGACCATGTAACCAAACAAGTGAAAGATGGTCATTCAATTGGGTATGTCATAGGTGTGGTGTGTGGTAAGAAGGTGGACACTTGGCATGACACTTGTCAAGCTAAGAGCTATGTTGTCTGTCCTCTACTCAAACTACCAATTGTTCCTTCATAACTAGTCCATGTGTCATTTAATACCTTGTCCATTTGTCACTCCATTACTAGGCCATTTGTTATTCAACTACATCACCATTTGTCACCCATTTATTCTAGCAATTTGTCACTTTATTACTAATGTCATATGCCATCATTTCATGGGCTTATTCCACCTAAATTTCCATATATTAATTTATCTTTCCATTCAACATTTTTCCTACAATAGATGCATATATCACTTTATCAATCACCCAATTGTAACAATAAAGTCCAAACTACTAATTATAATCCACCAAAACAAAATTCAAGATATTATCAACACACAATTACATTATAGTCATTTAAAATCTGTCATACTTCAAATAAATCAATTCAGTGCATATACTATCTTTACAATGTCTCTAAATCATGATTCATGTATATATGTGAATATGATGTATGCAAGTGAAATGCACTTCATTTATTCTCACATGATATGACTCAATCTAGTGGTTTAATCCCTAAGTATCGAAACAGGCTATTACAAATCAGGTTATTTTTAACCTACAGGAAACTTTCATTGGTCTTTTTCTTGTCTTCTTCCCCATCGTCTTCAACTTGATTGGACTTTTCTTCAATATTCTGGGTGAGTACCATTATCCTTTCCTTCGGATTTTTCTTAGTATTGCTATGAAGGGTTCCCGCACTTCCTGGCGATAACGTGTCTACTAATCGGCTCATTTGGACTTCCAAGTTGTGTATAGAGGAGGCGTAGTTCTTTGTTATTTTTTCAAATTTCCTTATTAGCCTCTCGTGAGCGTCCTTTATGCCCCTAATCTTTTCTAAAATGTTATCTAGCTTAGAGTTCATTGAGTTTGGTTTCTCTTATTAGAAATCAAGTGGTCCTTGAGGTTGGAATTGACCTTCTGCATTGTTTAGTCAAGAAAAGTTTGGGTGATTTTTCCACTCAAAGTTATATGTGTTTGAGTAGGGGTTGTTCTCCTCTCCTCAACCAGATTGTGCTCCCATATATTTAACTTGTTTCGATTCATAGTATTTTATCAAAAAGTAATTAATGGTATCGTGGTTATCTTGTTCATAAAGCTCGCATCTTTACATAATAGCTTTCACATGAGTTGAAGAAGAGACTTTTATATTAATTAGGTGTTGGGTCAAATTATCAATCTTAGCTTACATTTCAGTGATTGGGTCAACAGCTAAAAATCCCTTTTGCTCGTGAAGGGTCGTATGTTGCTTACTCATATCTATTATCCAAAGACCACTGTTAATAGCTATTTTTCTTCTACACATCTTCCACTTTATTGTAAAATGTAAGCCTCTTCCATCGTAATATCACAAACTATGATAAAAAATAACATCCTGAGAAAGATAAGAAATTAATTAAAAACTTGAATCTTCAATATCCATTAAGGTTTAGGTTTATAATACAACAAAAGATCGCACTTTTTCAAGATTATTCGAATAATAATTGTATTAAAGTGGACAAAATAGAAACAGAATCTCTTTAATTTAAAGTCAACGAATAAAACTCTCTTAAAATAAGATTCAATTTAATTCCAAACTCAAAAGTTAACTTTGTTTAACCCGGTGTTCAAAAACCAATAAAGCCCAACTCAACTCGTCCCAAAACAAGCCGAAGCTACTAATTAAAATAATATTTTGTTGAATGACTTAAAACAGCTAAACAAAACAATATTGTTTTGTCAAATTAACAAAATATCGTTTTGTTGGATGACCAAAATGACACCATTTTATGAGACAACCTAATCAAACTTTTAGTGCTGCCAAACTCCTATCAGACTATGAACCACCTGTATACTAAAAGATATGGTTCAAACCCGATCCATTTTCATTCTTAAATTGTACCCTTACGGATTTTCATTCTTAAATTGTACCCTTACGGAAGTGTACTAAGTAATATATAAACATCTTAAATCAATCTCATAATACTCGTAAGCCAAATTCCAGAATCATAAATATAAATAATGTGATTCCTGCTTCACTAGAACTGAAAAAACAATTCCATGTCAAGAGTGGTTCTAGAGATCTAAAACCACCCTAATCTTCACGTAAGCTGTTAATTTGCAGTCGAGAGTTTCAAGATGGCTTATTTGTTACATATCAACGGCCTCTGCACCTACCCCCTCACCCACTTCTTTTCTATAATGAAAAATAAACAGGAAAAGTAAGCCAGAATGTGAGCACCCCAATGAAGGCAGGTCGATACCAATCCAATTTTATTGACTGACAAAGAAGTCTTATGCCCCTGTAGAACATGCTGTGAGCATTTTCAACAAGACTTCATTGCTAGTCAGATGATTTCACTCCATGGCGCTTGAAAAATTCTCTGAATCCATAGACACTGATGTCATAATTGAACTGCGAAAGTGCAGAAATAGGCAAATTAATGGCAGTATTCAAAGAATGACGATCTGAAAAATCAGCAGTTCTGATTAGATGCAACTCATCAGTCTGTAGTCAATTACGACTATTCTAGCAGCTTAGGCAACTATTCTTTAAATGCATAATGCTCTAGGAATTATGCTTTATGCAAGAAACCCGAAAGAAGATCACAGAAAATTACTCGTTTAAAACACATCACCCAGAGAACGACTGTCCAAATATAACTTTCCCATCAGCAACTCAAAATCTCTATAGTCGAGATTTGGAAGGACACAGATTAGAACAATTTCTCATCAAAATTCCACACTATACCATTGTGATAGAAAGATATACATAAGAAACAGAACTCACAGCTAAGACTTTTACTGCATATCTTGTGATATTTGGATCACCAGTCCTTCCTTGATTAGTGGCCTGCACAAGAAAAAAAAGAATCTAAGCACTAAAGGTTGTACCTAATGCAAACCTGGAATCTGGAAAAGCAAGCAAGAAGACACAAGCTTCAGTGACATTTGAAGAAAGTCGGATCAAAGCTACAGGAACAAGGCTTCAATTGATACAAGTAAATATGTTCTGTTCTCATTGTCTTCATTCTCAAGGTATTAGTACCCAATTTTCATGAAAACAATAAAGAACAGCAACGATGAAGCATTTACCAGCCTTGGCCCTCCCTGCAATGGCCCATCTAATGGCAATAAGACTAGAATGAGAGAGAAATAAACAACTAACGGCAACTGGAACTAGGTGAGAGAAATATGAGAGAGGAGGTGTTAGGTACCAATTAACTTAAAGGGCTGATGCGTTTAGAACACAGTAGACAGGAAACAAGAAGGAAAACCTTCTTGACAAGTGACAATCCCCTACAATCTCAGGAATACTTCTGAGAATAATTGCCTAACTCCTCTCCCTTCTTCCCTCGTAAACTATACTTTTACATCTCCTTATTCTACTACTTCTAACATGTATCTAACTCTTGATCTATCTACCACTAACTACCTGATAAGTTTTGTTGATATCTAACTACTACTATCCATATGTAACTATAACTCCACCACTACAATCTGTCTCTATCTTTGTTTTTCTGTGTATAGACTATCCAATCTCTTCTTCTGTGTGCTTTACTCCTAATAGGAGGATCTGACGATTCTAGAGAGACAGAGCGAGAGAGCGAGAGAGCGAGAGAGAAGAGAGCAGGGGTGACCCAGATGTACAAAGAGCATTAAAATATGTGGGAAAGATTGATGGATTGATCTGTCAAATTTTTCCGTATTGAAAATGCTCTGTGTATTTTGAGAACACAATAACATAATGTTGACTAAGCTCTATAAAACAATATTTACAAGATAAGAATTTTTCAACAAGCCTTCATTACTATGTTCTATCAAAATGAAAAAAGGAAGTTCCTTTATATGTTACAAATAGGCTAACTCTACTTTGTTGGCTACTAAGGCAACAATATGTTAATTCCATTTCTCTAATGACTAACAAGATGAAATTAAAAAAAATACCTTTATTTCTTTCAATGTTTAACTGTAGTAAGGTAAAATGCAAAAAAACCAAAAAACAAAAAATCGGCACACTGTTCTTGCAAGTAGATTTTAAACTAAATAAAGAATAATGTCAGAGAGTAATAAACATTATTGTTTTCTTTAAAGGTAAATAAAATTGTATTAGAACTCTTCATGAAAAATCAAGAGTACTATAAACAGTATTGTTGTTTTCACCACAACAAGAAACAATTGGTACAATATGATTTAACAGTGTCATTACTGCCTGGGCATGAACATAAAAAAGGGTTTAAACATCACTGCCTATGCATGAACATGAACCAGTAATAGAAGGCAAAAAAGGCTTTACACAAAAAAGTTACAGTACTGTCAAAGGCAATTAATCTAAATAATAAATAATAGGGAAGATAACACAATCATACACATATATGAACAAACGATGATTGACACTAAAATATCATGAAGCAATATAAACATCAGCACCAACATAGATCCATAATACCCGCTCTGGACTATGGAACAATTCAATGAACGGATACTCGTTCTTCTGGCGTGTTATGCAGAAGCCAGGATATTTTGGACATTCAACCTGGAACAGGAAAAAATTCGCAGTTAACATAAACATGGTAACACATGCTGAATGGCAAAGACTTTATTAAGATCATTGCATAAATAATTGTACGAGGGAAAGAGTTTTTATCAGGGCCTTAACCTGGTAAAGAAACTCTGATGATATACAACTGACAAACCCGCATTTAGCATTCAGAAAAAGCTTCAAAGTACCATTTTGTGTACATGCAGAACTATTTCTAGAAATTTAAGTCCTAAATGTTGTTAACCATATGCAGTAAGCTGTAAGGATTGGGCTTGAAACGATGACTATTTTAGTGCCACTAAAAATATATATATAAAGCATTACTTCAGAAAATTTGACTTTCAGAAGACTATTACAGTGATAAATACTCCATCTTTTTAGCTGCTCCTTTCTGAACCTATATAGTAATCACAAGCCTTCAGGAACTTGAGTCACTATTGTGTAAAATTCTTTTCAGCACAAAGTTAACCATAACTAATTTGTGAAACAAACATACACGCATAAATTTCACAGAAGGATAAAATTCAGCAGCTGCTTCCTCAAGAACTCGATCAAGATGCTTTGTGTGATTGCACCTACATTATAAACAATAAATAGTTGCACATGAAGCATGAGCAAAACACAACACTAAAAAGTAAGTGTTGGGTTTAATATAACCTGATGGTAAAAGCAACAACCACAGGGTGGCCTTCATGAAGAAGCTGGACAAATTCCCGTTCTGATGTAAAGTGGATAATGCGTGATTGACCAATATCTTTTGGGTATCCAGTATAATACCTAGACACCAGAAGAAATCCACACATAACATAATTGTTTGTCAATCAAATTTGCTACTATAACCAAACACAAAGCAATATTATTCACCAATGAGAAGCAGAAACTACACGGACCTGCATGATGACCGAAGATGTGTGATCATTCTGTCAAAAAATGACTGTTCCTCCATTTAATCACACAGCAACTAATTCAAAGAATCTAAGTATCCTGCAACAAAGATACTTTGTGTGTGTTAAAATTAGTTTATGACCAGCAATTATAGAAGTGAAGAGTGCGCAAGTGATTATGAAGAAAACCAATTTAAAAATGTATATCAGATCTTCCAACAACTATTAGAGGAGATTAAAACATATAGTAAAACTAGATAAAGTGTAGCCAATAATGTTAGGGTTGTATTGATGGGCAACCTCAAGCAAAAATGGACCTGATTAAATGTACATGACTAGAGTAGAATTGATTCAAATGAGACCTAAAGCAAACTAATTGCATTCTCATCTTAGTTAATCACACAAGCTCAGATTATTTAACTCATTCTACGTTATCCTTAAACCATTAGTTACCACATACGATTTTAAATATGACTATTATGTATCGTATTCAAGTTCTAACAATGGGTTTTCAAGAAAAACAATTCAATAGAGCATCAAAATCATTCTTAAACAGTACCCAATCATTAAACACAACATAACGTAAATACTCCCAAAAAGAGGGAAAGAACCCGATACACAATGACAATGTGCTTAATGTGCTCCTCGATGTCAATTGCAGCTCCATACTGGCATCAAGAAGGTTAGCCCTCCATCTTCTCCATCAATCTCCAAGAATCAGCTAAGAATCTCCCTACTATTGTTGAGAACCGACCAAAAATGAAGAAGAATTAGAGTTTCGATTTCTATCCAAAAAGTTTCCCCCTTACGCTTACCCTTAGCCATCACACGTCTCCTCCTTTTTATAATCTCCCTCCTCTCCAAAATAAATATTGTTTTAGTAAAATATACACTTATTAAAAAAAATTAGTAAAATGTTTAGTATATTTTTATTAATTACATGTTAAATTGCCTTGAAATATAATCTGTATAATTAAGATGTGAGAGAAATTAAAAGGTAATTTTAAAAATAAAATTAAACATACATGAAAATTCGTAAATGACAACGACAATTATTTTAGATAAGAAAGAGTAAGTTATTGTAGATTTTCTTTTCAATACAATTATTAATTTTTTTAAAAGTAAAGCAATAAGGTCCATACATTGAAGCAATAATATTATACAAAATAGTTGAAAGCAAATTTTCATTCATTAAAATGATAAGAATCAATATGTTACTATCAATTTAGATGTCACAATCTAAATACAACATCACGAAACCATTTAATTCCCTTGTGCCCACAATATTCACATTTTAGTGTTGGCATTTTGAGGTTTGTCCATATGTTTCTTGGATTTTAAGTTTGCCTAGTGTACTTTGAAAATTTAAATAACGCTTACCATCATTATTTTTATATTACCAAACAGTCTACTGAATGAAATTCTTTCAAAAAAGTTTTTTTATTAATAGCCAAACAGTCAACTAACTTTTTAAAAAAGCTCTTCTCAGAAAAGCTCTACTGATAAAAGCTCTATTGACAAAAACTCTATTACTATAAGCTCATCTAAACAGGCACTTAATATGTTTGCAAATTATGATAGCAAGAGAGAAATAAGAGGGAACAAAACAAAAATAAGTTTAGTTTTCTCAGCATACTCTTATAAAAAAATCAATACATTCAATCATATAAGGCAAGATACAGAATGCATTGAATACCATTTACGTAATTTCTTGAACAAACATTTTCTTAATTTTTTGCTTAAACGTTTTCTTCATTACAATTATTGAAGCGAAGTAAGAGTACAATATTCTCAATTGCTTGCACACTTTTTTATGACGTAATATTTACTCAATCTCAGTGTTTGATTCCACACTTCCCCTTTACTTTTACCATCTCAAAGTACAAGTCTCTCCCATATTTCCCTTTCTTTTCTCTTTTCATTTCTCTTCTCTATCTACTTTCTCCTCCATTGAGCCATCCTACCGTGCGATTCAATTTATTATTTCAGCAAATACTAACAGGATATTCCATGCATGTCTTGTCGAGGAAAGTGAAATTTCTTTGCAGCAAGTACCAACATAGCTCATTGGAGGTCGGACAAAATATACTCGTCAGAAGAAAATGGGATATATATGATACTTGAGGAAATTAGAACAGGAGCCTGAAACGATCACCACAACAAAACATATCAAACAATCTATGTGAATTCTTCCTTCAGATAACCAGGGCCCGGCTTGAAAGGGTCGGATTCTTCATATGCTTCAGGCCGGTGAAACCCAGCATCATTCATGCGGTTACTAAGTACATGGAGAATCGCCTTCTTTGTGCCTCCATAAGCATCTCTATTGCTCTCAACATATTCTTTTGCCTCAGCAGCCACCTCGTTCACAAAATCATACTTGTTATCCTCTGATAGCATCAGTCTCTCAATATCAAATGTCAAGAGTCCTCCCCCTTCTTGTACGTACCTCATTTGCTCCTCAAGGAAAGGGACTCTTTCCAACTTATATCGTCTCAGGTCATCAGTTTTTGTCTAAACAAATAAGAATTTACATAATCAAAATCAAAGAACAGCTGTTAATGAAAAACAATCACAAACAGAAAAAAGCACGAAGGTTACTTGGTGCACATCATAATCTATTTGCCGGGGCATGTTGACACATTCATATTCCAAGCTGAAAGCAAATCCAGCAAAAATATGCAGGCAAACAAGATGAAATAAACTTTCGAAAGCTAATCTCAAAATAATATCAATTTCCTCTTCAAAGCATCACTTCACATATTCACCAAGTTGACAATGTAATTTTAGACGTAAACAATTTTACACGGTGAACTCATACAGCAAAAGTGAGATCATAAACGGTATTAAAGTTCCCAATTTCATTCATAGACAGTATCTCTTGTTTAATAAGACAATTGGGGGTAGGTATTGAAAAATAGCAAAAAATGAACACGAGAACTATTTTCTCTTCGGAGTTTAAATAGCGACAGAGTGCGGTCTGTTTCAACTCACTAAGGAGTCAGTTACAAATATTTGACAGAATAGTTGCAAGCATTCAAATAAGGAGAAATGTCTATGTCAGTACACAGTACCTAGCATTCACTGTAGGATGGCTAAAAAAACACGTTTCTCTCAGCTTCATGAGTCAATTAACTGATTAAGGAGATGAAGACTATAACATGGGCAAATATACAGTTGGAAAATGTTCTAATAGCATATATCATACAATACACAACCAACAGTTGGAACGGTAATAAAATAATTTGAACACGACTAGCAGGATAGATTTGAAATTTAACAAGAACTCCAGAATTTCTTTCAATAAATAACCTATAAAAAAAAACAGAAGCAACACCTTTTGGATGTTAAGAAAGCCCCCCTTCCAAGTGAAAGCATGCAACTGTTTGTACTCCAAGAAGGAAATATTCTTAACATGAAGCCCTATTCTAGGTAATAAAGACAACAATCCTATGCTCAATTTTCGGTCTCCATCAGCATCATTCCCCTATTTATCTTATTTATCCAATATGTTTGGATATAATCATAATCAAGGTATAGAATTTTCTCCAGATGACAATTTTGTTAAACATGAACTCACTTTGATAGGATAAAGAATCAAACATAACTTGCAACCCCTACTGTCCTCCCCCAGGATTCTGCAGCCGATAAGATGAGGTTAGGTAGAATTTGGTTCCAAATAATTCAAAACTTGAAATTTGATGTAAATTAGATAGTCCATCGGAATAAAGGCCTATGTCGTTAATAAACTTGCAAGCAAAATGAGGTGAAAGCTGTTTCAACTAAAAGTCCTAAGAAAGGTTGACCATATGGATTAAGTTTAATGCACAAATCTTAGACATAAATGTCCAACATAAATAATGAAATCTTCCCTTCAAACTAGAACTGAATAAAGAAATAGGATGAAATAATATGATGGTTACTATCTTGTGAAAACACTTACAAGATAAACATAGAACTAACATCATAAGTTTCAATTTAGTTCAAGGATGGTCCGTTAATGATTGGGATTCAATTCAGCTCTTATAGGGAAATAATAAAGTACTTAATGCTTGGAATTCAACTCCACTACGTCACAACAAAGACCAATTGTATACCCAGTCAATAGTTCAGGGCAATAGTGGTAGACACAGGAACTTAAATTCAAGGTGTTGAAAACAAGACCGGCAATAAACATCAAATCTCCTCCAGAGTGAGCTGTTTTTAAGCACCCTCTAGATCCAGTTCAGACCATTCTTACCTATTGAAAGCAGCTATAAATACACGAGTAGATAACAAATTAAGGGGGAAAAAAAAAAGACAAGTGTTTAACTGAGTCAGAGGTCATCGCCACCTGGAACAAAGATACCAACCCCACATACTCCTTCTACCAAGAAATCCGTGATGATCAAATTATAAATACAAAAATGTTCCTCATGCAAATGGACAGTATGCTGAATCTTAAACTTGAGCCGAATATATAGAAGACAAAATTTTTAAGCCTCGAGGTTTCTTTCATTATTTAGATTCACTTTCTCATCACACAAAACTTAAACTAGAAACCACAAACGTATTAAATATCAAGGATTCTACTGTGAGTAAAGATTTTTAGAAGTTAAGTGTACCAATTTTCTGCGACGCCATACTCGTCGACCACGACCTTCGTTGCGAAGTTGCGAGGTTACCTATATAAAAGTCCGAGATCAGAAATAATTTTAAGGACCCCCACCCCCAAAAAGAAAAGAAATTGTAACAGCGAGAGGGGAATGGGAAGAGAGAAACCTTAGTTTTCTCGTGAAAAAGACGAGGTGATATGCTGGGAGCAAAGGACAAACTAAAGGGTAAGGCAGAGAAAGCCATGGCTTCGTCTGTGTTCTTCTAATCGTCTATCGTGTGTTATGCTGGCAATTATTCATTTACGCGAATTAAAATTATC
>JANITW010000007.1:8722545-8733189 GCA_027564335.1 Erythroxylum williamsii
AAACATATGGCTACATTTCTTATGAAGACATAGAATTTAAATTCTGTCTTTAAGAATCTCAAAATTTGTCATGAAGTAGAGAACTGGGTGCAATACCTTGGATGAATGTAAAAATTCATGTTTTGTATTTGAGGGAAAAGTTGGATTAATCTAGGCTGATTTGGGTAAAGGTGTCTTCTAGAAAGTTTTAGGTACTTCTTTTAGCTTTCCAAGGATATACAGTACAAAATTTTTAGACTTCTAGGCTGAACGTTATGGCCCTATAAAGGAAGATATATCTTATGTCTTTTTGTTTCTTCTATGTTTTGTATCTTCTATGTTTTTCTTCTTTTGTGTTTTGCTTCTTCTGCCTTTTGCTTCTTCTGTGTTTTGCTTTTTCTACCTTTTGCTTCTTTTGTATTTTGCTTCTTCTGTGAAGACATCATCTTCTTTTGTGTTTTCCTTCTTCTGCCTTTTTGTTTTTTCTGTGATGACGTCATCTTCTTCTATGTTTTGTTTCTTCTATTTTTTCGCCTAGACTATCTTCTGTTCCATGTTTGGCCCTTCTAACGATAGAATGTATCTTCAAGGTCTTCATCAAAGTTGTATATTTTGAAATCCTATTTCGAACCATATAAAGAACACCTTAATATGATATCTGTAGGAAAAGTTATAGTAATTTTTCCACTCCTTCTATCTTTTTCCATTGGTCTACTTTTCATCTATACATATCTTCTATTCCATTTTTGTCCCTTCATAAGATAAAATCTATCTTTGAGTTCTTCATAAAAATTGTAGTTATTGAAGTCCTCTTTCAAACCATATAAAGAACACCTTGATCCGATATCTGTAGGGAAAGTTATAGTAATTTTCCCACTTCTTTTTTGTTTTGCTTCTTCTATGATGACGTCATCTTCTTCTGTGTTTCTTTTATGATGATGTCATCTTCTTCTATGTTTTGCTATCTTCTGTCCTTTTACTTCTTCTGTCTTTTCGCTTCTTCTGTGTTTTGTTGTCTTTTGTGTTTTACTTCCTCTGTCTTTTTGCTTCTTCTGCCTTTTTGTTATCTTCTAGTTTATTTTTTTACCCTACAAACGATAGAATCTGTCTTCAAGGTCCCATAAAATTTGTAGATCCTAAAGTTGTCTTTCGAACCATATAAATAAAATCTTAATCCGATATCTGTAAGGAAAGTTATAACAATTTTTCCACTTCTTCTGTCTTTTTTCATTCTTCAACTTTTCCATTTGACTTCATCTGTACCTATCTTCTATTCCATTTTTGACCCTTTAAAAGATAGAATTTGTCTTCAAGGTCTCCATGAAAGTTATAGACCTTGAAGTTTTATTGAAAACCATATAAAGGATATCTTAATCCGATATCTGTAAGGAAAGTTATAGCAATTTTCCCACTTCTTCTGTCTTTTTTCATTTTTCTGCTTTTTCGTTTGGCTTCGGCTAATCCTATTGTCTAGTCCATTTTGACCATTCAGATAATAAAATCTGACCTCAAAGTTATCTTCAAAGTTGTATATCTCAAAGTTATCTTTGAAATCATCCTAATATAATCTTAATCCAACATCTCTAGTGAAAGTTATGCCATTTTTCCCGAGACAAATTTGATATGATTGAGGACCAAACCTTGTTTGATTCTTGCAACCATAATTTTGCTATTCGACCTCCAAATAAAGTGATTCTTGAACCCTTAGATTCCTAACAATTTTATTTTTACATATCAATGAAAGGTTATATATTTTGGTATTGATGTGAAAAATATGTATTAAATTAAGTAAGGGTATCAATTGGAAGAGTAGGAATTGGATATTTTGCTAAACATGCTTCAGTATTTTGATGATTTCTAGATCAGTAGAGCTCTGAATAAGATGATTCTTATTTCAAGATAAACTAGAGACATGGAGATACAAATGGTATGAAAAAGTTGAAATCTAATTCCATTTATAGGATGTTTAAATTTCAGATAGAAGTTGTGCATAGTATACTAATTTGTACAAGAGCAGTCCAAAAATGTTTGGAGTGTATCTTTCGAATCACTGAGCCAAATGGATTGATTTTGGTGTCATTGGAAACCTAATACAAGGAAGAACATTTTTCTAGAAGAAAGAGTTATGTCAGAATATTCAAGGGTATTTTTGGAAAGACACTTATGTATAAAAGACATAAGGTATAAATAGAAAGGCAAATGAGACAATTCTTAATCATTAAGAGCATAAATGAAGAAGAAAAACGTGAATGGAAGGATAAGCAGAAGAGAATAATGAAAATTTAAGAGAAAAGAGAGAATGCTATGAAAAAGAGAGAGAAATACAAAGAGAAGAAGAGAATGAGAGAAAGAAGAGAAAACAAGCTAGGGTTTCAATTGTGTTAACCTTCAAGAGAGATTTTGGAGTTGTTCAAGGAAGGAAAAGGGAAGCGGAAGAGAAGAGCTTCCCTTTGAGCTAAAGATCTCTTCAATTGGTGAAGAATCAAGGTAAGACCATTTTGGACCTTTTGGATTTTTAGAAGGGTTTTAGTCCATGGAGTTTAGAAAATGCTTAGGTTTAAGCATTCTAGAATCAATTTTAGTTATTTGCATTGTGAGACTTTTTATTGGATTACTATTGAATGAGACTTAGTTTGTTTTAGGGAACCAAGAGAATCCTACTCAAGAGCAAGGAAAAAGACAACCTTGAATTAGATTTTTGCAAGCGAATTAGGTGGGTAATGTATTTATAGTTATTGTGTGATTGAGCAAATTCTTGCTTATGTGTGAATATGTGTTAAATTGTTTAAAATTGACTTATTAAAAATACATGATGATTTTGATTATGTTATACCGTCAAAGAAACATGATATATTGATGTAATTAAATGGTGATTTTGATCAATGTTATGCCTTGATGTTTGTCATGGCATTTTGTATAAATGAAAAGAAAGGAAAGAGCATAAAAGCATTTGATAAAATGATTTGAGCATGATTATGTGCTTCTGTTTGGGTGAGAGTGGAACCATTCTGTTCATCATGTGCACGTTGACAAGAGCCTTGTCCCGATTGCCCGCTTGTAGCATATGAGCTCCGAAAAGTGGACTCATTCTGTTCATGGGGTAAACTTCAGTTTCCTCATTCTGTTTCATAGAACCCTTGAGCTATTTGTTGTGCATTGCATTTTAAATTTGTCAAGTATGAAACATATTGAGTGTTATGTGATTTGAGCTAAATTTGATGAATGTTTAAATTGCTTGAATAAAGTATAAATGCTAGAATTGCTAGATATATATATATACATATGCTTGACTTTGGTCAATTTCCAATTGCTATGAATATATTAACCACTAAGCTGTGTAGCTCATCCTCCACTTCCCTCCTCAAGTGCAAAAAGAGAAGATTAGCGATCCTTGTAAGGCATTGGAACTTCAAGATACGTAAAGACTTTTGTAATTAAGTTAGTTTAGGAACTTTTTGTATATTAGAATCATATCAGCCATAAACATTCAATTGTATCATGTGTATTTTTTTGTACTTTGTACTTTGTATTTGTATTAAAGCAAAATGGGTGATTTTTGAAATGTAAAGATGTTTTGAAAACAAGTTTTGTGTTCTTTGATGGGCCAAAGTAATTATTAAAACTCTGATGTATTCAATAATGTTTGCATCGTTGTGACAAAATTGTATGAAATAAATCGGGCCGATTTGATTATCGATTTTTTGCATATGCGTTATTTGTTTATAAAAAAAATTTGCAATGAGTTTTGACTGTTAATTGTCTCCAAATGCTAGGCTCTGAAAGCAGGGTCTAGCATTATATCTTCTCTCTTAGAGTCAGACTATTCCATTTTGCTTAATCCAAATAACTTTCTTCCTCTTACACTAGGTTCACCTTCCTCTCTCATCTCCTATAATCTAGCACTTTGTAAGATCATTAATTCCACATCATTGTCTTCTTCTCCTTTCTACTCTTCCCTACCTCCATATTTCACTTATAACCTAAACTTCTTTATTCTACACAATAGCCCTCAAGACCCTTCTCATGCTTCCGAATCACCTTTTACATTTGTTAAGACTCACATTCTTCCCTAGCTAATACCTCTCCCTTTACCCTAATATGTTAGCTCTTTTTTGGGGTTTAACTCTAAACTTAGATGGAAATAAGTTGTTGGTGAATTCTCTCAGATGAAGCTCTAATACTATCTTCTAGCTAATCTTATGGAATGAATTATATTTACCCACCCTTAGAAGTTCTTAAAAAGTGTGCTAGTAAATTGTCTTTAACTCTTGTTAGATTCTTTATAGGAAACCATCTTGTCTTTTCTTTAATCAATTCTTACATATTTTACAATTGGAAAGGAATTGTGGTAGAGGAGGTACTCTTTAATGAAGATAAATTGTTCTTTTTTTAACCTTTTACTTAGTTACTAATGCTTAGAAGATTATCAATGACGGGCCCTGGAACTTAAATAATATGCCTATTTCTCTCCAACTATGTTACAAATAATGGAATCTTATAGATATGATTTTACAAATAGGTGTTTTTATGATACTAATGACGTTGTAGCTAGATATGGTGCATGGAATAATAATTGAGACTAAGAATGACCAGAGTAAATAGACTTCTTCAATTATGAAGTTTAGTAATTGAAGGAGAATGGGGATAGATTTTAGAATGTGTCTTATATGAATAACATTCATGATATTGTCATATATGTCATTAACAAACTTATCATAATAACTATTGCTATATAGGACCAATTCTCTCCAAACTCTACTAAAGACCATGAAGCTCTCAATATAAAAGACTATAGGAATTTCGTTGACAAAGATAAGAGGGCAATTCTTTTGAAGTAGAAGAACTCAAAATGAACAATAGGAGAAGATCTAGAAAATAAGAGTAAATTTAAAGGCCCAAGGAACTAAATACTTTTTAAGTTTCCTTCCTCTTAAGATGTTAGGATAATTAATTTCTTTAAAAATAATAGGTAACAAAGGATTATCTTTTTGAAGTAACTCCTTTGTTAATAGGCCTTTTGGAAACCAAGATTATGGTTAACAAATGAAAAAGTTATAGTTTGTAGAGAATCATTAGAACCTTTTAACTAACTATCAAATTCATTATAATGCTTGGATAGTTATTTCCTTTCACTTGAACAAAATTGAAGTTTATATAGTGACTAATTCATTCACCTTTTAATTACATTTAATTAGGAAAGGATAAAATCACTTGTTTTTTTTATAGTCTAATCATGACTATAATTTTAATTCATCTATCGATTCATAATAAAGGGTATCAATTCATCTATCAACAATTCTTAATTAATTTTAAGGAATTAAAACAATAAACTTCAGTAGTCTAAAGCTTAAGATAATATTTATTTGAGGAACTTTAATGAATAATTCAAGGAAACTTATTTACTTGCATCAATAAACAAAGTAGTAATAGACACATTAGGAAGAAACTCAATAGGGTCTTAGTCAAGGATGATTGTTGACTAATTTCCCAAAGAGGAAGGATATTTTTAGTAGCTTTTTATTCTTGGACCATTAACCTATCATCATTGATATGTTCTTAACTATTGATACATTTAACCCTTTACACTTAGTGATTAATGATATGAAAATGTTTAAGATACTCAAGTTAGTTCTTTTATAGTTTTAGGTATAATTTAGATGTGAAAGAGCTAAAGTGAGTCCAAAGCACTATATTTGAGTTGTCTTCTTGAGAACCACGCTTACTTATCTTTATGGAGTAAGGAAGAGAAGGAGTAGAGTAAGAGAAGACAAGAAAATACATAAAATGAAGAGCATAAAGAGTGTTGAACGAGCTCACGATAAGGCATGATTTGTCATGGCCGTGAGACATCATAGTGACATCATCATATATGCCCATGAGAAATGTCCAATTGTTCAAAAACCTTACTTTTTGCTATAAAAACAACTTTTGAGGATAGAAACAATATGAAATGTTTATGTTTTCTTTTGTGAAAAATCAGAGGAGCTCTCAAGAGACAAAATTGAAGAGGGCAATGAAGCTCTCACATATGGAGAGACTCATGGAGGGCTAGACATCCTGACACTAGTTATGAGGTTACATCGATGCCAATGAACCTAGCCAAGCATATTCTTCATTATTTTTATTGTTCCTACTCATTTAGGAATTGGTTATGTTATCTTGTATTTAGTGAATTTAGTATTGTGTAAGAATGATTGAATGCTCTATTTGATTTTTTTTATGTATGAACCTATTGCTAGAATCCTATACAATACGTAATTGTTGATTTTCCAATTCATTTACGGCAACTAATGGTTATGAATCATTAGGGATAACACAATTAATAGTTGTAGACTGCATCGTGTTTTAGTGGGTAGTTTAGTGTGTGTTTAGGTTAGAATTGTGTTAGTTTGTTAAATATTTGTGTTTTTAAGTATTTTATGGGTTGGAGCATGCTTTTGAACTTCAACTTTGTGTATTTGAGGTATCTTGATGAGTTTGCTAGTATTTCAGGGCTAATATCAAAGAATGGAGGAGTTTCAAAGTAGACCCGAGCCAAAGCAAAGGCCTATGATCATGACTAGTAAGCAACAATTGTGACAGTAGCAGGTGTAAGGAGCCAAAATCTTGGCGGTGTCTAGTATGATCATGATAGAAGGTAAAAATTTAGGCCACGATCATGGCCTCTGTGATAAAAACGTAAAAAGGCTTGTCGACTTGAGTTTTTTAGGGACTTTTAGGACCTGAAAAAAAAAGGCATAGGGTTGGCCAAATTAGAAATGCCTATAAAGGCATTATGATGAAACCTTAAAGAGAGCTTCATTTCTGCAACTTTTGGAAAACCCTAAAGCAGAGAGAAAGAAGAGATAGATAAGAAGAGAAAGAGGAGCAAGGAACGGGGTCTTCACGGCTACTACTCTCCTGAGGCATTCAGATCCCTATTCTATTTCTTTCATCTTGTTGTTCTTTTCTTTAAATATGAAGATGAATATGAATGTATGTATGGATTCGGGTTTGAATAAGATGTTTTAACTTTAATGTTAATTTAGCTATTAGTGTGTTATTGTGATTGGGTGTTATGATTGATTGTAATATTAGCATATTTCAGTAATAATCTAAGAAGGTGAACTAGATAAAAATGATTAGATCAAGTTAATGACAGTTAATCTATCTAATTGACCACACAATCAATCTAGTCAGTTATTATATAAAGACAGATCCCATGTGTGACTCGATTGTTTATGAAAGGGCTTAAGATCTAATTAGAATTATGGGTCTGTTTTAATTGAGAGATTGTAAATTCCATAATTTAACTAGGGTTAATGAATTAGGGTGTGTGGTTATAACCCAAGAGAGAGTGATCCCCCCATTGATAGTCTAGAATTGACACCTTGTTAACACATAAATGTATAGGATAGCATTAATGATTGGAAGAATCTCCTCTCCCATAATCTGGTAATTTCCTTGATTGATTTCCATTGTGAAATTTGTGTTGCTCAATTTTAATTCCTTTTATGTTTAATTCCTAAATTGCATTCTCGCTAATCAAATTCTCGTGTTTAATTTTTTTCAATTTTATTATGATTTTAATAATTTTTTATCCTTAAATAACCTAAAATTAGATTAGTTCACCCTCCTTGTTGGATTAAACCTTCACTTACTATAAATCATGACCCATGCACTTACGATGTTTGAGGGTTATAAATTATAAGCATGCAAAACAAACAATAAGTTTTTGGTGCCATTGCCAGAAGCGTGTAGAATTAGTTTAGTCTTAGTAGTTTAAGGGGTTTTTCTAATCTTGTGTCCGTGCACTTATATGAACACAAGAGTCACTAAAAGTTCAATTTGTATGGCTAAAACATTAGATCTTGATATCACCCATCTAGAACGTGCCATTCGAAGAGCTCTGCATGAAGAAGAAACTACGTAAGCAACTATAGCCAAGGGGTTTCAGCAAGAATTCAATCAAGGAGGCAATCAAGGAGCTCAACTAAGGACCCTTATGAATTCCATGACGTCAGGATTCAATGTAGCAAATCAAGGTATCACAAGGCCACTGGTCCAAGCGGCTTCATTTGAAATGAAACCTACTTTACTAAATATGTTGTAATAAAATGTGCAATTATATAGATTGATAAACGAGGACCCAAATGCACATATCGTAAACTTCTTTGAAATTTGTGATTCAGATGTCAAAAGATGCAATTAGGATGAGGTTTTTTCACAGTAAAGGATAGGAAAAAGGCTTGGTATCACTCTCTTAGCCCCTCTAATATCACTTCTTGGGAGCATTTGGTATGTGCCTTCTCAGACAAATATTTTCCCCTCACTAAGACTACCAAAATCATCAAGGAGTTTACAAAATTCCAACAAAGTGATGGGGAATTAATCTAGAGAGATACAAGGATTTACAAAGGAGGTGGTCGCACCATAATATACCAAAGGAATTCCTTTTGTAAACATTTTACAATGTAGTGAATCCACTTATAAGAGGCGTTATTGATGCAGCCTTAGGAGGATTGTTAATGAGGAAGATAGTGGATAAAGTTGAGGAGTTATTAGAGGAGATGTCTAGCAACAACTTCTTGTGGACAAATGAGTCGCGTAGATAACTTGCAACTTTTCGAAATTAGAAGGGGGTTAGAGCTATCGACCAAGTGACATAAATGCAAGCTAAAATTGACAATCTAACTCGATAAATTAACATATGAAGACTTCTTCCTTAGCTACTGTGAAAGCTATTTAACTAAAATGTGAGTAGTGTCGGCAATTGGTTCATGACACCATTGATTATTTCCTGATGAAAGGTAATGGGCCAGAAGAGAGTTACATGGAAGCATATTACAATCGAGGATGGGGAAACAACCCCTACTCTAACACGTACAATCCTAGGTGGAAGAACCATCTAAACTTTTCATGATCTAACAATGTTGGAGGTGAGTTCAATCCTTGAAGATCACCTAGTCTCTAATAAGACAAACCAAACACAATGGATTCCAAATTAGACAAGATTCCAAATAAAATTTGAGGCATGGAAGATGCATATAAGCGGCTTAAAGACAAGTTCGAGCAAGTTATAAAAAGTCATGCCTCCTCAATACAGAACCTGGAAGTCCAAGTAGGCCAACTAGCAGAAGCGTTGCCGACCCAAAAACCCTTCTAAGTAATACAGAGTCCAACCTAAAGGAAATAATCATGGTTATCACCCAGGCCAATGAAGAGAAGCTCAACCAAACGGGAGAAGATAAAGATAAGGAAAGAGAGAAAACTGACAAAATTTTCCTTCAAAGTGAACTTGAATTCAAGGAGCATCGATTTGAAATTCCTTATCCTTTTTTAGCAAAACTGAAGTCAATTCTAGTCAGGGACAAAGCAAAAACAAAAGGTTAGAAGATCAAGGAAAACTCCATACTGGCCATGTATAATCTACCTAAAATGAAAAAAAAATACCAGCCTTCGATTCCATATCTGATTAAGGCAATGAGGAAGTCTAAAGACACTAAAATAAATGACGTTTTGGACATGATAGAACAATAGAAGACGCAACCCATACTAATGGAATCGATCAAAGAGAAGGTAGAAAAGGAATTAGCAGAGGAAAGAAACCCCACTGTAGCATAAAAGATGGAGGATCTTGGGGATTTTTACATTCACTGCATTATTAATGGTGTTAAAATAGATAGGGCATCTGTTGATTTGCAGTGGGTGACCATAAATATGATGTCTTATATTTTAAGCCAAAATTTAGGGGTAAGAGATATAGTACCCACTAAGATGCTTGTGAAGACAGTGGACAGATCAGTTCATTAACTGAAAGGTACCATTAAAGATGTGTAGGTTCAGGTTGATAAGTTTACCTTTCCCATAGACATCTTCCTTTTGGATATAGAAGAAGATTGTGGAAATCCCAATGGTCTTTGGATGGCCATTTTTGGCTACTACTCATTCAATTATTGACATTGATAGGGGTGAACTAATTTTGAGGGTAAGTGATAAACAGATGACCTTCACTGTATCTAAGAACAAAAAAATTTCTCCTCTACGTATGGCCATCATCAAAAGAATCGAGTTTCAATGATCATTGGAGCATATTAATGCTCACAAAGGTTTTATTAGGAAGGAAAAATCGCTAAGGAAAAGGTGAAAGAAAGTTAAGAAGAATGACGGTAGAAACTATAACCTAGTAGCTCATGTGCAAATTATAAGATCTATGATTTCGCTACCACTGCACAACTTGTTTAAGCCACCCTGAACAAAAGAAAGGGATCAAGCTACTAACGATAAAGAAGTGCTTCTTAAGAGGCAAACTATGGTTTTATTGCTTGCTATTTCATCTTTATTATTAAGCAGTTTTGAATTCCATTGTTTGCATGTTTCATTTTAGAAACGTGTCATTGGCTAGGACTTCGCAGAATTGGTTTAACTTTGAACATAGTCTTTTGGATTGCAAAGATTTATTAGCTTATGTAATTAGTGACGTACATTACTTTGGCTAAATCTGTAGGTTAATTAGGATACGATGTTAGTTTATTCACCTTAGGAACTTGTCACATTCATTTATAATTTTAGACTAATCAAATAAGTAGCATCACTAACACCTTTTTTATTGGGACCCGATCCGGAGGCCGGACCCCAACGGCTTATAACTTAAAAACTCTTACTCTTGCTTTAATTCCACGTTTA
>JANITW010000007.1:8816654-8834689 GCA_027564335.1 Erythroxylum williamsii
ATTTCTTGCAATTTTCTTCGAGCCATTTAAGAAAGCAACTTATATCAAATGCTGTTACCTAACAAATCTTTGGACTCCTAATACTATTTACAAAAGCTATATATCAAAACTCAACCAAAACCCAACACACACCAAATCAAACAAAGACATAGAAAACCAACAAAACCATCAAAAAGTGCAAGTAGGATAGTTACAAGTTCGAACGCAACAGTAGAGGAGGCACGAATGGTGAACCTGGGAGAGGAGTACCGGAGATGTGGTCGTAGAACATAAAAAGAAAACAAGAAAGAGAGAGTGAGAGAGAGAGAGAGTGAAAGAGAGAGACCAGATAAGTATCTGAAAACTTAAGAAGAAGACTACCATAATTTGTAGCACCATACTCTTGTAAGATACATACCTGACATTTTAAGTGATGTCCGAAATTTTCTGATAATGATTTCATTATTTTATTGCTCTATGTGGATGGCATGTTGATTGTTGGTAAGAATATTTCTAGAATCAACAATCTGAAGAAATAACTGCATAAGTCTTTTTTTATGGAAGACGTGGGATCAGCAAAGTAGATTCTTGACATGCAGATTATTAGAGACAGAAGCGCCTACAATGATAAAATACTTCAGAGATTCAAATTAGACAAAACTAAAGCGGTTAGTTATCCTCTTGCTAATCACTTTAAATTGAGTTCCATTAAGTGCTCTTCTATAAATGAAGAAAAGGAAGAAATGTCCAGAATTTCATATCTTTTAGCAGTTGGAAGTTTGATGTATGTTATGGTTTATATACGACTAGATATTGCTCACGCAATTAGAGTTGTAAGTCGTTTCCTTTCAAATCCTAGAAAGGAACATTAGGCTACAGTCAAGTAGATTATCAGGTATCTTCGATGGTCATCCAAAATATACTTATATTTTGGAAGAGCATAACTTGTGTTAACTAGTTACACAGATGCAGATATGGCTGGAGATATTGACTCAAGAAAGTCTACATCAGATTACTTGATTACTTTTGTAAGGGGAGCTGTGACATAGCAGTCAAAGTTACAAAAGTGTGTTGTACTTTTTACAACTGAAGCAGAGTTTATTGCAGCAACGGAAGCCTGTAAAGAGTTGCTATGGATGAAGAAGTTCTTTAATGAACTTAGTATCAATCAAGAACAGTTTCAGTTATTTTGTGACAGTCAGAGCGTTATTCATCTTGGTAAGAATACCTCTTTTCACGATGTGAGGTATCACTGGATCAGAGATGTGATAGAGACGAACCAATTACAGTTAGAAAAGATCCATACTGATAAAAATGGATCAAACATGTTAACCAATATTATACTAAAAGGTAAATTCGAGTATTGTCAATCAGTGGTAAGTATGATAAAGCCCTCCATATAATCGAAAGGGAGAGATTTGTTGGATATGGGTCCCTCAACATGGAGGGACGCCAATTTGTTCAACAAATGCGACATCGATAGTTGAAAAATGAAAGAAAATAACTGCAAGACAGTTGTCTCATGCGGCAGAGTGCTGCCTCATAAAAAATTATAACACAACAAAAAATACAAAGGAAAACCAGAACAAAGCATTGTTCTAAAGTTATGAAATATTTTCTTAAAGGATTGATAAGTGACAAAATAGTTAAGTTAGTATTTTTAAGTTGAAAAATACCTTGTGAGCCACAATTTTAGTTTTATCTTTGTATATCTACTATTTGTAATAGTGGAAGAATTATTTTGAGTTTTGTCTGTGGACATAACCTAAAATTAAGGATAAATCACGTTAAATATTTTTATATCTATTTTGCTTATTTTATTTTTACTTTTCAAAAAATACATTCGTTGTGTCCAACAAAAAATTCGTATTCTTTAGCAAATGTCATTAAAGAATGAGGAAAACCATGGGGCAGACATGGTTATTTCTTTGAAGGTATTTGCATTTTATGTTCCTGTCTATGCTCATGGAGTTATTTTGTGCTGCTTTTACTCGTAGTAGGATTTCTAATTAAAAATATGCTTTTCAACTGTCTCTTGCAAGAAACTCATGGGTTGTACCACTTATATGGGACGAGCAGAGCATCTTTTACAATGCCATTGTAGCATTCAAAAGATTAATCCTAGTGTTACTCCCGAGGTAGTTGAAGCTAGAATGTCTATTGTTTGTGCTTAAGTTTGCAAATACTAAATAGGGATTTGTGGAATTATAAGCTATCCAATTGCATTGAAGGCAAGCAAGCTTCACTTGCTGATTATTTACTAAGATTGTTGTATTATGGTGATGCTGCATCTGAAAAACTTGATTTTCATGCGTCGGCACAATTGGCAAAGGGATTTGAAGATAGAGCCGGAAACAGTCCAAACATAACTTATATCATCAACAGGAAGACATATGAGATTGATTTTAAAACGTTTCAAGTCAATTCCAGAAGTTATAAGGATTATAACAAAGCTGAAAAGAATTTAAGGTGGGGTTGAACTAGAAATAATAGCATCCAGATAGCAGCAAACCATGTGAGGAAGGAGCAAATGAAATTCGAAGCACTTTGAAAGGGATACTGGAATCAAAGCCTATCCGAATCAATTATAGGCTGTATTTCTTGACTTTGACTTGTGGACTTGGGAATTTTCAAACTGACCTATGTTTTAAGTAGTAAAAATATTTAAAGAACCTTTGACTGACTTTTTAAATTATTTAAATAAAATTTGTTATTTAAATTTACTTAATTGTTAAATTCATAATCAAGAAAGCCTAATTATTTTGTGGTCCTTCAATTCCATCCAATTTCCATCACTATAAACTGTCTTGTTAGCTCCTTAAGATACAAAGATGAAGAAAGAATGTGCATATCAGTCAAACCACAAATTGCAACGCTCGCATGCAATTTTTGGGACCTGAGAGAAGAAGAAAGAAAGGCATTGCCAAAGATAAATTAGCGCTATTATAGATGATGTTAACAAGTTTTTACAAAACATAACCGTATACATCCACGAGGAATTGGTGGAAACCCTCCCAACTAACAATCAGTCAGCATGTGTTCTCTGACGTCGCATGCAAGGCCAATCCAGTTCACAGAGATCACGAGGTGACTTTCCCTCGTTGTCTTTCACATTTGTGTCTGCATTTTGATTCACAAGAAACTCCGCTATGTCTTCTCTCTCACATACAGAAGCATAATGTAATGCGGTTTGGCCTTCATTATCCTAACAATGGATTAAAAGCTCAAAGCATACGTTAGCAACTATGGCATAACCTAGCACTTGCAAGATCTGGCTTATCACAAGTCGAGAATTACTAATTGAGGCAGAAGGCATATCATTGCCCAATCAATCTACCACGCAGAAAAGCCCCAAAAGCAACCGGATAAAACCCATTTTATCTCAGCTTGAACTAAAAGCAAGGAGGAGATAAAATTAAGGAAAAGCAAACCATAAATCTCCATGCTAAAAGAGATGGAAAATGGAATATTGCCAGACCATGAACGAAACTGTGCACTTTCTACAAATTAGACAGAAATGAAAGGTAGAAACTCCCATTCCTATTTCCTACACAATTCACAGAACATCAAAATCTGTAAATGAAAGAGGCAGAACATCATTCAAAGTTGCAGGCAATCTAAAAACCAAATCTTTACTAACTCACCTTTGCATTTATATCAGAGTTTCTTCCAAGAAGTTCTTTCACAATTCTAAGATGGCCTCGATCCACAGCCCAATGTAAAGGTGTCCTTCCTTCACTATCTGCAAATGATCAACGATAAATTGCTCAGTGAGAAAAATCATGGTCCTGATTAGATAATTAAGTCACCTAAAACTTCTTTTAATGGATTGGTGGGTGATGCATATAAAAGAATTTAAACAGTTAAAAATTAAATCGTCACCAGTTGCTTAATATTTCACAAGCACTATAAATGGTAAAACAAAATTTTAGCTAACAGCCGCCCAATTGATTTATTCAAGGCTGTACGCTTCCTCAAAAAAGTGAAGTACTATAATAACAATACCAGATACAGCAATGGAGTTCTGTTTGCCTAATAAACAAGTGCCTGATACAATGGGATAGAATTTAAATGAATTAATAAAAGGGGACTGTTAAGTGCAAAAAATGATGGAGAATGGTAGTTTAAGGTTATTTTATAAACTAGTCAGTTTTACTTTCTAGGAGTTCAGCTAAATAGGTTCAACAAATATTTTTCTTTAATAATTAGATTTCCTTTTCCATTTCAGAATAGGTTTATTTTGAGATTATCTATTAGGTAAAATTAAGTTTCATTATATTCCTTACTAGAATTAAGGCGCATGAGTATCTAAATGAAGTCCTATATTTCAATTTGATAGGGAGAGAGTAATTTGTTAGGGGTAAACTTTGATTAAAGAGAGTCAGCCCACCTCATTAGCTGTTAATTAATAGGTCTTAGATAAAATGGCTACTACTAAAGCAAAATCCCTGTTCCATTGAGGATATCTAAAAAGATCTTTTTTTCTCACTATGACAAATTAAACATAAACCATTTTCTGGATTGTACACTAAATATTCTTCTGCGGTTAGCATCACCACAGGGAAAATCAACCTAAGTATTGCAATGACCAGTGTCACTTAAATCTAGGTGATTTCAGCTTAAATGAAATAATTCAGAAGACTCTTTGGACCAGGACAATCAAAAACCTGTTCTAGAAGGCCATAATGGCGAGCAGGCCATTCCGAGAAGTCTAAATATATAAAACTTCAATATCAGCACAAGCATCTTATGATGCTGAAATAGAAACAAATAAAGGGAAACAAAAACCTGAGCTGAAAGGACATATTGATGAGCAGTCCATTCCAAGAAGTCTAAATTTATAAAACTTCAGTATCAGAACGAGCATCTTATGATGCTCAAATATAATTAAATAAAGAGAAACAAACCTTTCAAGTTCACTGAAACCCCGCTTTCAATGCATTTGAGCAAATTTTCCACTTGTCCTTCTCGAGCAAAAGCATGAATTGCGTCCATTGTCCTAGGGAACGTAAAGAAATGAGCTTTTAAATCATAAGGAGAATGTTGATTTTTATATTAAAACAACCTTAATATGTATGAGAGAGTCAATAACGCATATAATCCACAGATTGAAAATTTATAGCATAAACTAGCACATAATACTCGGGAGGTACTAAACAACACTAGTAACTGACAACAGATCATGAAGAACAAAAATTAAATGTCAAAATTAGAAACTCATGAATTGCACTTCTACAAATGTGGAAGCACCCTCTAGGAAGCTGATACAATTAACTTTCAAACATTGAAGAACTTAAAATGGGCCTCCTTATGCAGAAGTTTAAAGAACCTTACAACTCATTTACAGATTCCTCCTCATAGACAAAAGTGCTAAACACTGGTCCCATAGGTCCTTTTGAATCTTTAAATCGTGCATCATCACTCCCACCTTTGTTCTTCTGAACATGTATGTGTTCAAATATGGGAAAAAAATAGGAAAAACTCAAATATGGGAAAAAAAAATAGGAAAAACATAAGTAGAAATGATTCAGCAGAAAAAAGCAAGATGTACGAGTTCTAAGGAGAACAGGCCCACTGTCGGAAAACAAGATTTAAGACTTACCACCGTCGAACCAGAAGCCCAAGAGGGATACAGATCAGTGACAATATCAATGTACTTCTGCATTGCATCTTCCGGAGGCATTGCACCCAACTTCTGCCATGCTTGCCTAAACATCAGAAACAATACAAAAATGATTGCATCATCAACAAGCCAATCGTTCTTCGAACAGAAGCACATGTCTTTCACTCTTTATCTCGCTCCTGCTTCTGTGAAGGAAAAAACTAACCAAAAAAAAAATCCTAGTTTAAATTCTATAAGGTAGTAAATGATTTGATAAACATAAGTACCACTTGGCACGAGCAGTCATTTTAATGGCAGAAGGAGGCGGAACACTGCAAGGCCCCTCAGTGGCGATCTTGTACAACCCATAAAGTTGCAATTGCTGCTCATTCGATACCTTCTGCGACAGACGATCCGCCGCCGTCGCCGCAACAAAGGCCGTCGCCGCACTGAACAACTCGTCCAATTCCGTACTCTCAACCCCCTCCCAGTCATCGTCGTCGTCAGCGTCGGCGTCGCTGCCAGGTGCGCTCTCGTTCCTCACACTGCCATGCTCGGCTATCATCGATTCGGTCTCCCCAGAGTCGAAATCTCGGGGATGAGAGAGCTTGGCTTGCGGTGTAGGAGCTGCGGAGGAGAGTGAGTCGGGTTTGGCTTGAGTCCGGTTAGGGGTGGAGTTACGGCTGAGGGTGAGATTGTCGTCCTTGAATGAAACGACAACGGAGATGAGTTTAGCGAGAAGATAAGAAAAAAGAAGGCCAATAAATATAGATTGGAGAAACTGGTGCCACTCAGCCATGGCGGTGGATCAAACAAACAAAATGAAATCCTAATAGATGATAAAACTGAAAAACATAATCCAAAACCCTAGAAATGGGAAGAAGTTAGATGAGCAGGGAGGGAAATGACGTAGAATACGGTTTACTTTGTGCAGAAAAACATTGAGAGAAGTGATGGCGTTATTAGGCCTAACACTAACAGCCTGCTGCAAGGCTTGGGCCTAAAATTTGTCCGTGCAGTGTAGTTTTCTAACCTCTCAAAGTTTATGATGTATCACAAAAGTGCTTACAAAGCGGCTGATTTCTTTTTTATTTTTTATTTTAAGATCCTCCAAAAGTACTTTATTTTATAAAGGAGATTATTGAATATTTTAATTGTAATTTGTAGCCTTTGCTTTCAATCATTCAGATGCTAATTTCTTCTAAATAAAAGGTCGTATTTGAGATGATAGCATTTTAGACATTTTATTACTCTTTTTTTAATTTAAAGACCTCACAAGACGATATATTAATACAAAAAAGGAGTTAATTATTCAATGTGAGAGTCTTCTAAATAGATTAGTTAGTATGATAATAATCTTATTTGAACAACAGTTAATTTCCTAGTTCAAGATTAAGTGTTCAAGTTGGTTTGCTAAGATTCTACTTGTGTAAGTAATTGTATCACATCTAGTTCTTATTGTTAGTTTATGTCCTACAACCAATTGTTTGATTATGAGCTTAATTACTCTCCTCCCTCTTAGGCCTTTGATTCCATGATAATTTACCCCACCTTTGGAAGTTCTCATAGTAGGAGCTAGCAAGTGAAACTCCCCACTTCTTGGTTTCTTTATTGATTGGCGAGTGGCATTCCCTGTAATGAAGCAATAGGGCATGAAAAATTGGAAATTTATGGGACTGCAAGATATCCTCATAAATACTAATGTTGTATTTCTGTTTAAGTTTTCCTATCTGGATGATGCCAAGAAGGTTCTTCAGGCAAGACCATGGCATGTATAGAATAAGCCCTTATCTGTACATATTGGAGACTTGGATTGAGAATGGAGGACATCAAGCATTATATATTCCATTATGGATCTGCATTCATAGAGTTTCACTCAAGTACTATGCTATCTTTGGACTTAGTCACATTTCAAGCTTCATTAGAAAGCCTATATGCTTAGATCAAGCTACAACTAAACTAAAGACGATCTAATTTGCTAGAATATGTGTTTTGCTTTTGTCCATGACTAATTTGCCTTAATGCATTCCCATCATTCGACTAGATGAAAGTTTAGAACCATATAAAGATCATGCAAGAGTCTAACATGTTTGGAAACCGTAGTTCACCATTAAAAAAATTTGGAAACCAACTAGCAGAACCTTTAAGATTGGAGAGTATCAAGAGGTCATGGAACTCTATATAGATGAGGATGCTCCAAAAACATAAATTACGGATGTCTATGATCATGAAAACTCTCAAATAGTGGTAAATAAATAGTAGCCTCAATAGTTCTAATGAAGAAAAGAATCAGATTGTAATACTCAATGAGGCTTTGTCAATATATGAGCATGATGTAACTAAACAAGGCACTCCAAACAAAATTATAAAGCATACAGAGGAATTTGAACCTATAATTAGAAAGAGATCAGGTAGGAAGAAAAAGGGCCCAATTGGGGAATCTAAATCATGATTATTCTTGCCTAGAACATCAAAGGGGCTAATGTCGCTCACAAAAAACTTTTGATTAAGAGCTTCTTAGCTAAAAATAAAGTGGTTATAGTGGGAATTTGGAGACTTAAATCAAGCAACACATTTTCAATCTTCTTCAATTTTTTCCAAAGCATTGGAATCTAATATCCAATCATATGCATCATTTAAATAGCAGAATTATGGTTGGGTATGACTCTTTTATTATTAATGTTACCACAAGTTTCACCTCAGATCAATTGATTCATTTAGAGGTCTATAATAAGAAGTCGAGTATGTCAATCCTTTTATGTTTATGCTTATAATAGTACATATTGGAGATCCTTTTTGTGGAATTAGCTCGAGCCATTGACGTATACATCTTCACTTTCTTGGCTAATTGCATGTGAGCTCAATGCTTTCATCAATCCTAAAAAGATACAATGTGCCAGATTTATGTGTAGTCATTACTCTAATATGAGGCAATGTCTATTTGATATTCAGTTATCTGACTTACCTTATGGAGGAAACTTATATACTTGGCATAATAAACAAGTGGGGGATAATTTTATTAGGAAAAAACTTGACAAGACCATAGAAAATAATGTGAGATTGTCCACTTATCCAAAAAGCTCCTCCATCTTCACTAACTAAAGTATCTTAGTCCATTATGCTATTATCACTCATCTTGGTTATGTAAAACCCCTCTTCCCCTTCAGATTCAATAATTTTCTTACTTGTCTAACTGAGTTTGAATTCTACATTGTGAGAGATTAAATGTTTTCCTTTGAGGCTCCAAAAATTTGTATATTCTAAGAAGATTTCACTAATTAGAAAAGAGATGAAATTGCTCTTTCAGAATAACATAGGTAACACTCATCATCTCCTCGAAACTGCTAGAACTTCATTTGAGAGAATTTAGACTGAGCTATAAATGACCCCACATCTATTGACCTTCAAAATCAAGAAAGGTTAGTTATGTAGCACATCCCCAGTACATTGATGTATGATCATTCATTGATGTAACAAAGATCTTGGATGGAATGGATAAAGTGGGATAAAAACTCAACTTTCTTTCATAAATTGTTATTACTAGGAATAGCATCAACAGGATCATCTCCTTACAACTAAATAATAAAGAATTAAATTCTCATCACTTGTTGCTTCAAAGAGCTTTTAAGCATTTCTCAAACATCTTGATAGCTCCTATTGATGCTACCTCTCCTTTGTCACTTTTTAAATAAATTATACAGGATAGTATTGCTCAACAAGAAATAAAAGCATTAAGCAAGCCTATCATAATTCAGGAGATTAAAAACTCCTTAAAACCCTTGAATCCTCACCAGACACCTGGTCTTAATAGCCTTAGCCTTTATTTCTTCAACAAGTCTTACAATATGACAAAGAATATCGTACTTCATGCTATACTAGAATCTTTCAACAAAGGAAAGATATTGTTTGAAATTAATAGCATTTTGGTTACCCTCATTCTTGAGAGGGGTCTGATTTTAGGGGAGAGAGAGTCTAATTGATCTTTCCCCTTCTAAAGAGTGCTCACTTATCTTTATGTTATGTTCATTATCATTCCCTTAAGCCCCAAGAACCTTATCTCATTATTATGAAGGAAAAGTCAACTTAGCGAACTCTTAGGGAGGCTTTAAAGGGGGAATTTGCATACAAAAAGTTCTTGCACTTCTTTATCTCTAAAAATAGGATTTCCTAACCACACAACAGTTATTCCATCCCCATTTTCCATGGACCCTGCTCTAAACAATACAACTTTTGTTGGATTATTACTGATGTAATCATAAAAAGCAAAATTTTCATCATAATCAATTCCATTTCGGTTAGAAGACATAGATAGCTTCAATTTATGTGCCAACAAAATAAATAAGATTAATTACCACTTTTTTGTATTCCACTCACTTCAATCTTGCTTTTTGTAGATGGGTTTCTCTGACTCTCAACCCATTTCTTATTGCAACATTGTGTATAAAATCATTTCCAAAATCTTGGCTAAAAGTTTAAAAGAAGTTCTTAACAATTGTGTTGACATTCCCCATAGAGCGTACATACTAAGAAGAATTATGGGTGACAATATTTTGTTAATACAGGAACAAGTTAAAACCTATTCTAATAGAAGAGGAAGCAAGAATTGCATCATCAAAAAAAGACTTAAAGAAGACCTATGATAATGCAGATAAGGATTTTATTTTAAACACTCTTCGTACATTGGATTTTCCTATTACCTTCATTTAGTGGATCTCATAATGAATCATTTCTCTTTATTTTAAATCTTGGTGAATGGTCAGCCTAGTAAATCTTTCAAAAGCTCTAAGGGACTTAAACAAGGAGATCTTGTATATCTTTATATTTTTGCTTTTGTTATAGAAGTCTTCAACAAGACACTGAAGAGAATTATGGAGAGAACAAGGACATTCAAGTTTCATTATAGGTGTAAGCATCAAGAAATCACTAATTTATGTTTTGCAGATGACCTTATACTTCTCTTTAAGGTTGATCACACTTTTGTATCTACTCTTATGAAAGCCTTACAATCTTTAGCAAGCTTTTTGGTATGGAAACAAATTAATCTAAACCTTGTTTCTATTTATCCAAATCAGTTACAGAAAAAAAATCTATAATCAATTTTGCAATTGGCTTTAAATTTCAAGGGAAATTATTGGTTTAGAAAGTAAGAATTGGTAGCATTCTTGTTGACTTCTCATATGCTTCTACCTTTGAGGAAGTAGGAATGAATCCACCTAATCTATAAAGAGTTCCTATCTTCTAAAATCCACCAAAGTATTTTTAGAATCAGTGTTTGGTTAGCGAGTTTAACTGAAGAAATATTTAGGCCCCCTTCAACTTTTGGATAACAAATATCTAACAATTTGATTTTAGCACTTCCCTTTGCACCATTTGAATTATTCCATAAGAATTCCTTGAAGATTCTTTCTATTGTCTTAATGACATTCTTGGAGAGAAAAATGTGTGAACTTTAGTAGATGTGCAAAGAGTTGAGAATTGAATGTATGAGTTGAAGTTTCCCTATGAAGGATAAGGAGTGATTTAGCCAGGAGTTGATTCTTCTTTGAATTTTCTCTATAATTAGATTGCATTCAAGGAATGAGAGTCTTTTTGTTGAAATAGGTAGACCCATGTATAGAAGAGGTGGTGATTTATCCTTTATTTCAGTGATTGAAGCAATTGAAGAAGCCAAGTTTGAAGGTCCTCTAGAGATAATGAACTAACTTTTATTGAGGTTAATCTAGAGAGAGCTTTATATTTATGAAGAGCCTTCATGTAGCTGTCGATAGACTCCAATTTGGAACTACAAAAAAAAGCATCTTATCCATAAAATAAAGGTTAGTTAACCCAATTTTCTTGCATTCTAAATGGTATTTGAATCTTGCATTAAAAGCCACTTTATGATTGATTATAGAGTTGAGCATTTCTATGCATAAGATGAAAAGGTAGGAGGAAAGAGGATCCCCCTACCTAAGACCCTTATGACTTTGAAATATTATGAGGGGCTCCCATTGATCAGAACTAAATAACTAGTAGTGGAGTAGCATTTTTTTATCCAATTAATGTATATGATTGGAAACTCATTAGCCTTCATCATTTTCTATATGAAATTCCAACTAGCACTATTAAAGGTCTTGTGAAAGTCAATTTTGTTAGTATAATTCGGAGTTAAATTGGCTCTTGAATACCCTTTAAAAAACTCTTGCATAATTAATATGTTGTCAACAATTTGCTGGTTACAGATGAAAGTCCTCTAGTTGTCACTGATGAGTGGAGTGATTGTTGCTTTCATTCTTGATGCAAGGATTTTTTAGATGACTTTGTAAAGAAATTGTATGCATGCAATAGGTGTAAGTTCTTTAAAGCAAGTGGGATTAGAACCTTTTGGTATTAGACACATGAATGTCTTGTTGATATTTTAGTATGATTTGATTCTTTTTGTTAATATAATTGTTTTCATTGATTATTGTGATCCAATTAGTGTTTAACATATGTTCTAATAAACTCAGGAATATTAGATCACAGTCAAATTTTATATATAAGGATTGAGAAATCATAGGTTTTAATAGATCTACTGTAATTAGAAAGGGCATATTGCAACCCTAGAGATAGGATAACATAAATCTTCCTTATTAGGGTTAAACCTAATAGAGAGATTCACAAATTAGTAAAGTAATCTTGTAAACTTTAACTTGAGTAATTTGGTTGAAAACCTTAAGATTAGTGATTCGTAGACTCAAGGTCAGCTATTAGCATACCATAGAAATTTTCATGATCCAATAAATCAACGAAACAATTACATAATAAAAGATCAATCAGTTAAGATTTTAGGGGGATTTTAGCTTTCGATATTGGTAAATTTCTAAGTGCTTCCTTAATTATTTACTTTACTTTGTTACCTATTTTATCTTACTTGCTTTAGTTTTATTTTCTTTTATTAAAAATCCAAAATCAATTCATAGGCTAGATAATAGCAAAAAGGTAGTTACTAATAATTACTATCTTCATGGAATCGACCCATATTTGCCGGTACTAGTTACAATTACGTCATGCACTTACGATTATTACAATATTATCTAACTCGTGAAATAAGTCAATCACTACACTATAGGTATACTTAGATGAACCACATACCAAGATGATTTGCAATAGTTAATCAAAGGCTCAGTAAGACTCTTTTTGATTTAAAAGGTGATAGTGTATAACATATGTCGAGAACATGAAATAGTAAGTTAAAGAAGTGGGAATACTGCAAAACACTTCTTCAGGACATAAGAAAATAGTTTGAGTAATGTAACAACATAGTGGGACATCATATAAAACTATGCTTTACATGATTTTAGTAAATTTAGTGACCAAAAGTAAATAACTCCCTACTAACTAGAGAGTAGTAGTGGAAAAAAAGTGTTAATTATTCGCTAAAATGGTGAATTAATTATACAAAGTTTAACTTATTTACTTCTTAAATTCTTTTAAATATATATAAAGAAATATACAAAAACATCTTAGTTTAGTTCTCGTGGAATATTTTTACCGTTTTATTAAGAGAGTTTGAGAGCTTTTGAGAAAATCTTATTATAAAAAGGCTTGAGTAAAGAGTTCATGAATGTTTTTATAAGAAGTATTTTAAAGAGAAAATGTCTTAAGTATAAAATTTAGCTTTTTTAATATAATTTTCTAATTGATTTATGTAAACACTTGTACGATCTAGAGTGAAGGAAATATTAAATCACAAGTGAACCTCAAATGTGTAAAAATTAGAGTTATTTTTTAAGGAGCACAAAAAAAGAAGTTGGAACTTGACACAAGAACTTTTAGCTTTTTTTTTCTATTCTACCTAGTTTGACCTTCTATTCTATACGAATAAAGACCCATACAAATGTGTGGATAAAAATCAATAGAACATGATTACAATTAGGTTACGGTATAGAAGATTTTATATATTATTCTGCTGCGCCTGAAAAGGTAGCAATACAATATTGATTGATAACATAGTTGATATGTCTTTATCTAGACCTATTCATATGTAAACATATACATAGGCTTGTTTTTAGTCAAGTATGATATCGCCATTGGAAAAAGGGTCGTGTGGACACAGGTTGGAGCACCTGTTCCAATTAATATGGTCCACACATTTGTGTGGACTTAACATAAATGTGTAGATGAGATTTAATGAAACAGGGTAAGAACTGGGTAATTGAAACAGAGGATCTGATCCTACGTAAATATACCTAGGAGAAGGGATTATTGAAGAAGTTCACAATGGCTGTGACCACTGAGACTAAAAGGCAACAAACCCTTTCTCCATGAATAGTGGGTAAGGGTGTTGACGATCTGTAGATTATTTAAGGAACTGCACGTAGGGTGAAACCTTGTTACATAATGAGCAACTATTAAGGAAATGCACGCAGTTTGAAATAGTCTCGTCTCCCAATTCCATTCTTACTAATCGTTTTTATATAATAAAAATTAGAACAAATGTGGTTCTAACTACAAATTGAAACATAAATGAAATATGGACCTTAGCTTTCCTTCTTACTTTATGTAGTTCAGCTGAAAGGTTCTTTATTAAATTTGAGACTATGCCGGTAATATTCGTTTTATCCTTTAAGAGTTATGTTGTATGATAACTGATGTATATGTTGCTAAAATACTTGATAGAAGACATCCTAGGAGATTTAGAATTATGAACCTATTATTTTCACTTCATTTTTCTGTCTATACATGATAATGTGTAACTAAAAGTCTTGACAATGTTTAGGTTAGATAAACCCATATTGATATTTTAATATTATTTTATTCTTTGTTATTGCAATTGTTTTGATTGATTATTGTGATCCAATTACACGTTTAATATATGTTTTAATAAACTCGAGAATATAGATTATAATATGATTTCATACGTAAAGATTGAGAAATCTTAGGTTTTAATAGATCTACCATAATTGGAAGGAGTTGATTGTAACTCTCGTGATACGATGCCATAAATCTTCCAAATTATGGTCAAAACTAATAAAGGCATTCACATATCAGTAAAGCAATCATATAAACTTTGACCTGAGTATTTCGGTTGAAAACTTCCGGATTAGTTATCAGTAGATCCAAGGTCAATTATTAACATACCATAAAAATCTCTACAATTGAATAAATCAACGAAACATTTACATAATAAGAGATCAATTTGTTAAGATTTTAGGGGGATTGAAAGTCTACACATTAACTTTCAATATTGATAAATTTGTATGTGCTTCTTAATTCTTTGTTTTATTTTGTTACCTATTTATCTTACTTGCTTTAGTTTTATTTTCTTTTATTAAAAATTCAAAATCAATCTATAGACTAAATAATAGGAAAAAGGTAATTATTGATAATCACTATCTTTGTGGGATTGACTCCTATTTACGTACTAGCTACAACTATGTCGTGTACTTACAGTATTTATAATATTAACTAACTCACGAAACATGTCAGTCACTACACTATGGGTGTACTTAGATGAACCACATACCAAGATGATTTGGGATAGTTAATCAAAGGCTCATCAAGACTCTTTTTTTTATTTTTTAAGAGGTGATAGTGTATAACATATGTAGAGAATATGGAATAGTAAGTTAAAGAAGTTCAAATACTACAAAACACTTCTTCAGGACATGAGAAAGTAGTTTGAGTAATGTAACAACATAGTGGCACATCTTATAAAACTATGCTTTACATGATTTTAGTAAATTTGTTGACCAAAAGGAAATAACTACCTACTAGCAAGAGAGTAGTAGTGGAAAAGAAGTGTTAATTATTCACTAACGTGGTGAATTATTGGCACAAGCAATTGGTTTAACTTATTTACTTCTTAAATTCTTTTAAATCTATATAAAGACATATACAAAGATATCTTATTTAGTTTAGTTCGCGGGGTATTCATTAATAATATACAGGCAACATAATATTGATTGATAACATAGCTGATATGTCTTTCTCTGAACCTGTTTGTACGTAAGCATACACATTTTCCTATTTTTAGTCAAGTGCGATGGCGCCGCTGGAAAAAAGGGCCGCTTAGACGTACATACCTTGAAAAGGGTTGATTGAAGAAGTTCGCAATGGCTGTGACCACTGAGGCCAAAAGGCGACAAACCCTTTCTCCGTGAATAGTAGGTAAGGATGTTGACGATCTGTAGATTATCCAAGGAACTGCGCGTAGGTTGAAACCAGCTTGTTCCATAATGGGCGACTATTAAGGAAATGCGCGTAGTTTGAAACAGTCTCGTCTCCCAATTCCATTCTTAATAGTCATGTTTATATAATAAAAATCAGAACAAATATGTTCCCGACTACAAATCGAAACATAGATGAAATCTGGGCCTTAGCTTTCCTTCTTCCCTGATGTTTATGCTGTACATATTCGTTTCATCCTTTATGGTTTATGCTGTACGATAACTAATGCATATATATGTTGGTAAACCATGAAGATAAGATTTATTGAAGGCAACTAAAAGTTGGAGAGCAAGAACGAATAGAGCAAAGACAGTATGGAGAAGGGAGACAGATAAATAGCTGCAAGCACAGATTGGAAAAACAGAGTAAATAAACAAATCAAAATCGTATGCCCGGAAGAAACGAATAAAGCAGACATAAGATGTTTTAACTTTGTCAGACAACTGACCAGAATCTTGTTTGCATGGCTGATGAAAAAAGGAGCAAACTCTCCCTCTTATTTAACATTGCTTGCTCGAATGAGCATCACAGGCACAGAAGCAGCTGCAACATGCAAAGTTTATGTACCAGAAACAAACTTTCTGATATACCCTTTTTCTTTTTGCACGCATGCAAAACTGTGGTTGGAATACTCATTTGAGCAAGAAACATTACAAAGAGGCAAGCTCCAATTCTCCCTCCCCACTGATGGCTTCAACCCTAGAATCTATGTCCTATTGACATGGACAGAAAGTCATATATGAGCAGAAGCTGCTGAGTTAAATTACTATTATACCTCTTTTCCTAGAGACTAATCTGTATAGCTATGAAGATGAAAGTAAGGTTAAAGGACCCGCCTGTATTTTGCCACCCTCCAACTAAAAGTTAGGAACTACCAGTTAGGTTCACTCTCAGAGAGAGGCTACCTGGATACGTGATATGGGATGTATAACCATGCCTTCTCCAGGACAATAAGTGGTTAGGAATTGAAACAAAGGGTAGTGGTGGATAGTGTGGTGTTTTTGGACTTGACAGTCAGTTGAAAAGGGAGATGGAATTTTAGGTGCTGATAGAATGGCAGCTCAGAAACAGCTCGACTGCTGAAGCCCAACTAACCAACAAAGTTCAATCAATTATAAAATTCCACTACGGAAGATGCCACCCAATTATAAAGTTTCTATAATTCATCAACAAGCTGTCAACGGTATGGGAACTGACGCATGGCCTCACCGTAAATGAAAAATTCAGTTAAATAACACAACTCTTGGAGGAAATCATGATTTGTACTAAAAACATATGGGCTTTTTATTACTTAGAAAAAGTGAAGATTAAAAATGATTGATTGAATTATACTGAAACAAAAACACTTAAGATCAATAATAAAGAATTAAAATGTTAAATCCCTAGTTTTAAACAATAAAAGTAGCTTCAATTTAAGAAAATAGAAGTAGCTCAAATTTAATCTCAATTGAATGAAAATGTATTTTAAATAACGGTGACCAAATATTCTAGATATTATTTGAATGAAAAAGGTAATCGATGATTATCTAGCTAGCCGAACTTGGTGATTTTCTTTGATTGTGATTGCTAGAATCCAAGATTGAAGACGGATAAGGATAGGTTTGAGAATATTTCTATAGTATATTGTAATTATTTGAGTGAGTTTTATATCCCTTCAATTGTATCAATTGCCTAAACCTTATTTATTTGCATTTTCTAATGCCTGTTTATTAATATTGATCATTAATTCTTGTTGAATATGTACCTACAAGAATCAATAATTAATTGTTCACTTAACTATTATGTTTCTGTTTTTGTTTGAGGGGTTTATCATATTCAAGCACTTTTATTTATTTATTTGTGTATTTATTTTATGTCTAATTGTGTACAACTATTAGGAATGATTTATAATGATTGTTGTAGGGTCTCTTTTTATCCATACGCGCGCGTGTGTGTGTGTGTGAATGGTTAAGAAATCTCTACCTTACTTATGGGATCTCTTTCTCATAAAAAATGATGTTGATGTTCTTTGTATTCTATTTGAAGTAAGAAACAATATGACATTTAGTTTAATTACTACAAGGCAAAAAGAAATTTGAGTTTGAAGAGATTGAGCAAGATGAAGCCTTGTGTACCTTGTTTTCTAATAATCATATACTTTGTTAAAAAATTCAATTTAATTCATGTAAGAATCTTATCCGTGAATCCACCAAGGACAAAAGGATACATTGGGAATTTCTTATAGAAAGCCTGGAATCATATGAGAAAACTAGTAGCATAGATA
>JANITW010000007.1:8856797-8867482 GCA_027564335.1 Erythroxylum williamsii
TTTATTCGACAAATAAGATCATTTCAAACTTTTCAATATATTATGTCAAATATTTGATTCAAATTCTTAATCAAGATATATCGACGTGTCGTCTTGTTTGGCTCGGTGTTATTAGAAAAAGACATTAACGCCTTTCAAAAATATGTTTAACAAATTGTCAAGTCTGAACTTTCAAGTTGTTGGTAACTTTGAAGAGACTTTTTAGCACTCTAGAAGTGAGCCTTATATATATAGTAATAAATTTTTCATTAGCTCTTTAAGACTCGACTTCCTTTTTTGCTACTATTGTTACTGAAACCTAGGTGTATCTTGATTGCTCTATAAGAATGAGGATGGTTTCTCCACTGTAGATTGTAAATTTTAATAGAATAGTTTATATCAATTTTTCTTAAAAATCTTTTCTTGTGATCCTAATTGAAGATGTCTTGATCAAATGCTTAGTTAGGTAATTTAACCCATTTAAAATGTTTACATCTATAATCCTAAGTTGAATCTATAATGTGGGCACATTCATGATAACTCCTTCCATCTCTCTTATATGACATAAAATTTCTTATCCTCGTTCTAAAAGGTTGATCTCCAACCTTAAGGGCCCCCAGTCGCAGGCCCGATCATCGCTGGGGGATTGAATCACGGTTTAATTTTGGTCAACTCCCTAACAGAGCGGTCCACTACCTCCTTTTTATTACCAGGAGTCGAACCTAGGACCTTGTTCCAATTGACCCTGTTAGTTTGCCAACTAAGCTACCCGTGCGGGCAAAATTTCTTATCCTCTAATTGATGAAAAGAGAAGATGACATTATTGTTTGTGCTAGAGAAAAATAATTGGCTAAAGCTTCTTAGCTAGCCCATTCCAAGCGGTAGCCCATTCCAAGCGGTAATATATCTAAGAGGTAGAGACTTCAACCATAATTTAGCTTTTTGCCTTAATGTAAAATAGAATAGCCTCTACCAAATCACATCCTCTAAGGCTCCATCAATCTTAAGAGTGTTGCATCCAAAAAAAATTATAATGCACACATTTGGATCCTTATTAGATAATCTAACAAACTATATGAGTTGTCAACGACGGAGCTACATGGAGCCTGGTAGTGTACTGAGCCCTCCAAGATTTTTTTAAAAAATTATTATATATATATAACGGAGTTATTTAAGGGTTAGTGGTATACTGAGCCCCCTAAAATTAAAAAAATAATATTCAGGCCTCCTATATTAAATTTCTGACTCTGTCATTGTAAGTTGTTGTACCATTTGAATCTTATTACTTCTAATCTCAAAATTATTGGCCTTTATTCTTAGTCTAAACATGCCAGACTTTTTCCTAGTAGGTGATGATCTAGTATAGACACTGAAAGTTCAATCTCCTCCCTATCCTATGATTTTATTTGTCAGCTACGTTTGAACTATTAGGTTTTTTTCCTCAAATTTTAAACTATTTTTTAACCATATTTCTAGATTTGGCTCAAGTGGTACTATAAGAAAACTCTTAGTCATACATTAAAGATCCAAACCCTAAAATTTAGCCACAAACATATAGGTAGAAAATTCTACAAATAATTAAATAAAAATGACTATATGAATAAAATAGATAATGTAAAAGAAAGGAAAAGGAATTAGATTAAAAAATAAAGCTTTTATAATATTCTTTGCCCTAATAATGATACCAAAAATTTAATATGATATATTCAAAATACAAAATAATACTAAAAGAAAATCAGTAGGGCAAGCACATATATCATTCTTATAGTAGAGTTTAGTACGTGTGAGTGTCTATCCCACAAGGAGTATAACTATTAGTATTAATTGTTTTTCTATTATCTAACTTGATAAAAAGAAAGATTGATTTTAAAGAAAATAATTAACTAAACCAAAATAAGAAATAACCAATCAAAGCTATAGACAAGAATAAACCATCTAATTGATAGTGAAGATTTAGATGTAGAATGCCCGTAAAGCCTTTCTTGTGCTTGAATACTTAAGCAAATCATTATAATCTTGCTTGTAACCTTATTTTAATTATTTCAATGAATTAGGGGTTCAATCATTGCATAATTATTTTTCAAATGTTAAAATTAAAATTTATAACCAAAGAGTTTTATACATAGGAGAACAAAAGAAGCAAGGTAGCTAGTAAAATTACAACCAGAAGAAAACTAAAGAGGTATTGATGGTTAAGTTACAAACACAGTCTACATCTCAATCCCACTGAAATTTCAAATGTCAGGTTCCTTGCTAGAATTGTTAGCCTTAGCCTTAGCATAACCCTGCCTTAACTTGATTGAACATCCACTTCCTTGATTCCAAATATTACATTATTTCTTTCTTTCCATATGTGGTAAGTGATCATTCCAAATGGTAACCTGAAGATCTTCCTGTCACCATTACTCTTGATATTTGCACTTTTTACCCAAGTTAGTGTATTCCTCCAACCTCTACTTGGGCGTTAAGGATGGCAGTAGATGGCTCCACAGAGCTGAGGAAAATGCACATGAGAAGAATAGGTAGTCATATGTTTCCTACTCAACTTTGCACAAAACATAGATAAGATCTTCAATATGGAACTTCAGTCTATCTCCAGTGTATAATCATTTTCATATATTAAATAATGTATAAATCCTATCATAATAAAGAGAGATTTTTTACCATTAAAGAAAACATATCAATCTTCAAACAAAATTTTGAAATGATTTTAAATCAGGAGTATAAAGAAATTTCACATTTTGATCTTTCAAGAAATTGATAGGCTTTAAAATTTTATTTTAGGAAGTTTAGTTGACAGGTACGGTGAATTTGGGTGACTAATCTTAAGGTTTTAGATAAATTTATCAACTAGTGCCGTAAATTTGGTTGACCGTTTTCTTTTGAAAAATATAACACAAGTTCATAACCTCATCTGGAGAGTGAATATAAGTCGAGTTATTTCATTTGAACTACTATAAATCGATTTTATCTCTCTTTTACAATTATTGTGTTTGTTATAAAATCATTAAATGAAAGTCATGGCCATTCATTAGTTTGCAGAAGCATCAATAAACTGCAGACATATAGAGGAGAGAAAAAATCAACATCATTTGCCATATTTTATGAATCGTTTGGTTTTATGTGATGCAATACAGTATAATAGACTAGTTAAGACATATATCCCTATAATCTCAAATCATTATGGTGAGATCAATTTGAACTGTTGTTGTATTAGGAAGACGGAAGGAAACTTCCCATATAGTATTAACAACAATTGAAACGGTGTAAGATTTATATAAGCATACTCAAAATAAAGGATATGAAACTACTCCAAAGATAAGTACAAGTAGTTGTGGGAGATGCAAGATCTAATGGAATAATCTGTGAGTTATATTTTTTGAAATTTAGAAATATTTAAATGAAACTTACATGATCCTTGGCGATGGTTCTTTGAAATTATTTTCCCTTGATCAAGCAGCATGTGAAGTAGGTTATTAGCCTCAGGAGTCCAATGTATAGTTTTGTACCTCATCATGCAATAGGACAAGGAAGAAACAGATAAAGGTTGCAGATCTGCAAGGCATATTCTGATAGTTACATATCCTAAACACTTCGTACATGACTATGAAAGAATTGGCTATAAAACTAAAAGCAACTTGTAGAGAATTTCCTTTGAGAACATCCAGTTCCATCTACTCACGTTAGCAGAACATGTCATGGATTTGAAAATTCAAGCATGTATTACGAGGCACAATTGGTGTTAGTTATCCAAAAAACTCTTCCATCATAAGTAAATCCCACCATCCACCTGTTTCAACTACTGCTCCCTACTCTGCCTGAGCTCACTAATTTTTACGAAACTAATCATAGAAGAAAAGACCATCTGGTTGCTTTTTGATAATCAGATTCCACTAAAATCCAATAGAAGCCCTCCATTTGAAGATGGGAACTGGGAAGCCATGTCTGAACAGTTTCTAACACGCAAATCCAGTAGCATAACATGGTCTTTTACAGTTTCAGCCTTTCTATAAGAAAAGATACAGCAACCAGTGGAAAGCAAAGATTGAAAAGTGCATGACTTCAAAAAACTCCTTCCACACCATGTATAAGTGATTTCTTTTTCAAAATCATCATTCCAAATAATTACCAAACAAACATAAGACAAGAAGCAACCAAACCATTGTTTCAATAATATTACTTCTTCTGCTTCCACATATAAAACAACAAATATCATTGATTATTGCTACACTTTTGTAGAATCATAAGGAGAGAAACCATGTATTTCCCATAATCATGCATCTTGATGAGAATTTTTTACCTCAGTATCCTTCAAAACTGCCAAAATATTTCTGCTACTCTAACCTTCTCCTGCATGAACAGAAATTGTAACTATCAGCAATCACTGCATCTAAGTAATGCCAAGTAAACATTAGATGAAGAATCCAACAGCCATCAATTTAAACAGTATTACTTCTTGTGCTTTTGTTTAAGGATTTCAACATACATAGAAATAACAAAAATCGTACAATTGCACTATCACAAGAGGAAAATCATGCAACAATCTGAAACTGCAATTTTGGTAGGAACTTCTCCCTTCAATATTCCCCAAACTACCAAATACATTTCTCTTTCAAAATCTAAGCTCCGCCTCTAATAACTTTAATAATCACTGGATGACCATATGCCTCGATGAAATAACAAGAAAACAGTTGATAGCAATCAACGCAACCATCGTTTGAAATGATAACACCACTTTTGTTTGATATCATTGAAGAATATAGCACACGAAAGTGACAGAAACTGGTTTAAAAACCCATAATATATAAATTCACCTATGTTACAAACCTGTTACTTTGGCATCCTCACAATGGCCAAGCACATTTCTGTTTCAAACTCCAAGCTTCCCCTTGATCTATAGAACTCTGATTACCAGTAATCGCCGCAAGAGCATTTCCCATCCCTAAAGTGATGAAACCTCTTTCCATCTCTCACTACAATCTCTCTGTCCACAAGTTTAGACATATACTTGAATGCATTATGGCAATCACCACATATCCTTAGGTTCTTAAAAACTCTGACTGTGGCTTGTCGAGGAAGCTTCATTAGGCCAAAAGCAACTGCAAGCTTCTCACTGTGAGTAGACAAGGCTGATTCCTTCTGGTCAAACTCCATATCATGCAACACAAACTTTGTATCAGGCACATAGCCTATTTTTCTCATTTCATGGACCATATTCTGAAGATAGTCATAAACTAGTTGGACCTCAGGGTGCACAGCATCATCAACCAGGAAGACATGGACCTTACTATCAACCTCAATCCAACTACAGCCAGGTTCCTTCTTAATCCCCCGATCCCTCATTAACTTGCGCACCTTGGCCACATCTTCCCATCGACCCACTACAGCGTACATGTTTGACAACAATACATGAGTTCCATCATGTTGAGGTATCAATTGCAGGAGTCGGTCTGCAGCTTCAATTCCCAAATCGATATTCCCATGAATGCGACAGCCGGCAAGGAGAGCCTCCCATATTTGTACTCCAGGCTCAAAAGGCATTAATTTCATCACTTCCTTTGCCTCAGAGAATTTTCCAGCTCGACATAACAAATCAATCAGACGAGCATAATGATCTTCACCAGGGCTTATATTATAACACTTGTACATTATATCAAAATATTGACGCCCTTCATTTACCAAACCTGCATGGCTACAAGCAGAGAGAACAGTGAGAAATGTAATACGATCAGGCAATATGCCAGCCTTCAACATCTGTTGAAAAAATTCAATTGCTTGGGCACCATGTCCATGTTGCCCAAGTGCAGCAATCATAGCATTCCATGATACAGAATCCACACAAGGCATTTTAAGGAAAAGGCTATGCGCATCATCAACAACGCCACATCTTGCATACATAGTTATCAGTGCATTTCCCGCTGAAAGACTTGATTCAAAACCAAATCTGAGAAGTTGGGCATGAAGCTGACGACCTTGCTCGAATGATCCAAGCACAGAACAAGAAGTAATTGCGCCTGCAAATGCATAATCACATGGTTTAAAACCAAGTAACTTCATCTGGTTGAACAACTTTAAACCCTCTTCTCCGCAACCACTATGTGCTAATCCTGATATCATCACGGTCCACGTCAAAAGGTTCTTCTCTGGCATTACCTCAAAAAAGTTTTTGGCTTCATCAATACGCCCAACATTTACATAGCCTGATAGAATTGCATTCCATGAGACAAGGTCTTGCACGGTCATCCTATTAAATATCTCATGAGCTTGTTCAATTTTACCGCATCTCCAGTACAATGTGATTAAGGCATTATTAACAGGTAATGAAAATGCTGGTGTAGGCGTGACCACATTTTTTAGAATATAGGCATGAACCTGCTTTCCAAAGTTGAAGAAACCAGCATTTGCACAAGCACTAATCACGTTAGTGTAAGCGTACTCATCCAATTGAATTTCGGATGAAAGCATCTTTCTAAATACGTCCAGTGCTTCATGATATAGCCCATGATGCATGTAACCAGACATCATCGCATTCCACCCACCCCCGAATTTTTCATTCATCCCATCCAGTAACTCTTTCGCTGTAAGTAGATCATCATTCTTTACATACCCAGTAATCATTGTTGTCCACGACGGATCATCTCTCTCAGGCATCTCCTCAAACAACTTCCTAGCAGCAACCATCAACGACGACGACAATTGCAGTGAGGTTGCACATTTTATGTAAACAGACAACAATGCATTAAACACTGTAGAAGTAAGTCCGGCTCCCGACTTCACTACTGCACAGTGCAATTGTTGGCACTGCTTTACATTTTCTATGACAAGTGCCAAAGCACTAAGAACACTAGAAAACGAATAATCATTAACCCTAAAGCCATCCCTTCTCATATCACAGAACAGTTGAATTGCAGCGTGACCATCGTCATTATGCGAATAGGCAGTGATCATTGCATTATAAAAAACAGTATCTCTCATATGAAACGAAGTCCCACCAAATATCTCTCCCGCAAGCTTCAATTTCCCCGCTGCAGAATACGCAGCAATCATTGTCGTTCTCGCAATAACATCTGGTTGAGGGCATTCATCGAACAGGTACTGGGCATAGACAAGGTTGTACGACTTACAATAAATGTCGACCAAACGATTGAATACATGCGCACGTGGCTTGAACCCAGAAGCTATCATGTGGGCATGTACAGAACGTGCCAAGGTGTAGGAACTGGGGCTTCGTGCGGAGCACAAATGAAGTTGGACTGCGTAAAGGTTGGCCACTGCACGGACAAAGTCTGGACTTTTCATGCTTAGAAGAATAAGAGATGGGGAAGAAGAAATATACCAGCGAGGAGGATCGTAAAAAGGTTTTCATGGCTTAAACGAGAGAAATCTCCATTCCCTATAATCCTTGAAATACAATATTTGATGTTAGAATGAAGAGGACCAAGCACATTCAAAACGGGCTACATAGGCATCTAGGAGACACAACATTATCTTCTAGACCACAATATAATCAGTTGACTAGAAAAAAGGTACACGGTTACTTTGCTACTTCTGGAGATAGGAGACAGGAGATAAGTCAGATCAAATGACTGAAGTTGAGCATCTCAGCTTACATTCCACTTCAGTTCTAGATCCCTAACAAGTTCACATCCACCGCGGTTCCTGTTAAAGAAGTTTCAGTCTTTGTATCCATCAAAACAGTTGAGGTGGAGACTCTTGGTAACAATTTACTCTCTCTATGACACATATTCCATGGCTGGAATATAGATTGAAGATTGAGAGGTCATTAAGGTTAATGTACCTAACTCCTAAGGCCTAATTGATAGTTATGTCCCAGGAACTTGGTTGAAATTGAAGGTGACACCAAAAAGCTCCAATGAAGATGAATATTTTACAAGGAGGAGTGTGCATCTGTATGTTCCAATTTGTTCAGGGCAGGCGGCTTGAACATAGGGGTGGCGTCACCATTAATCAGAAAGAGATAGTAGATAAGCATTGATAAATCCAATTGCTAAACACTAATAACAATCCAAAAGCTTATAAGGTACGAAGGACGAACTTCTAGCTTGCATTTACAAATGCTTTGAAGAAGTTTATATAACCTTCTTAAAGTGGTAATGTTTGGATATTTCTTATGTAATCAAAATGTTATCTTTAACATTGTAACCTAGAATGAAAGTAGATTATAAAAGCCAATTAGGTCACTAGTAATATGTTTTAGTCTCAAGGTCAAAATCTTAAAAATGGCTTTATATGATTTATTGCAGTAAGAAATAGGCCTATAATCTTGGTATGTAGAGGGATTAAGGATTTTAGGTATAAGATAAATATAGGTCTTATTTAATTACTTAAGCATGATACCAGTAATGAAGAATTCCCTAATGGCTTTGCAAACATGATCTTTCAATAAGTTCTAGGAACTTTGGAAGAAAAAGACATTAAATCCATTATGTTATAGAGCTTTGCCTGAATGAATATTGAAGAGAGATCTCCAAATTTCTTGGTTAGAGATAGGAGAGGTAAAAACATTAATCTAGCCTTGATTGATTAATTCAAATCACTTGCGGGGAGTGCTTATATTAACAACATCACTGTTGAGAATAATTTTGAAATGATTGAAAGCCAAGGTCTTAAACTTGTCCTGTTCATACGAATAAATCCCTTTAGGGTCTAAGATGATTAATATTTTGTTGAGGTTTCTCTTGGATTGAAAGGCTCAAAATAAATAATCTAAGTTAGAATCTAACTCTCTCAGCCAATCGATTCTAACTTTTTGCTTAATCGAGGAATTATAAGCCTCAAGGGAGTAGAGGTAGGTAGTTAGTTTGCTTTTCTCACAAAGCTTGGTGTTAACATTATAAGGGTTTGCATATAGTTATTACTAAGCACGTGGAAGCTCTATCTGGGCTCATCAATAACTTTAAGTAAGTCATTCTTATAATGAATATTGTGAAGTTTCTTCAATCATTCATATGAATGGCAGTGGGTCGAGCTAGGCTCAGGTTGCGCCTGGCCCTACCAGGCCATGGGTCAGTGATATATTCTTAATTAATTATGCATTTATTTCATAACACTTAGTATTTAATGATATGAAATGTTTAAGACATTCACTTTAGTTTATATTTAGTTTTAGGTACAATTTAGAAGTGAAAGAACTAAAGAGAGTCAAAAGCACTATGTTTGAGCCATTTTTTGAAAATTCACACTTGCTTGTCTTCATGGATAAGAATGAGAAGGATTAGAGCAAGAGGAGACAAGAAAATATGAAAAGGAGTGAATATTAGCACAAGTCATGGCCATAAGATGCATCTCACAACCATGAAAAATTTGTCATGGCCGTGAGAGGTGTGTCACGCCACACTAGTTATATAGGCTTGACAACCCATATCATGCCCATGCAAGGTGTCTCATAGCCTTGAGATACTGCCAGCTCATCGAAAACCCTACTTTTTGTATAAAAATGTTATTTTGTGTAAGGCAGAACCTATGAATTGTTTTGAGAATCAACAAAGGAGCTCTCAAGAGGCAGAAGATAGGGTGATGAAGCTCTCTCATATGGAGAGACCTATAAAGGGTAGACATCCTGATGCTGAGTCGGAGGTGACAAGATGCTGAAGAACCAATTTAAGCATTCCTTCCTTGTATTTATTGCTTTATTTCTCTCTTTAGGAATTGTTTAGGTTATCCTATGCATATATATTTAGTTTCCATGTATAAATGATCGTATTTCTCATTATCATTCGATTATTTGTGTGTGAACCCATAACTAAAATTTCAATATAATTCAAAATTGTTATATTTGAGATTCATTTATAGTAACTAATGGTTTGTAATCATTAGAAATAACTTAACCTAGGTTAAATGGCTTCAGTGTAGGTGGTTGTTGCATTAATTAATTTGTTTTCCTAATTCGTAATGTGACTATTGATAGCATACCGTAACGCTAGTCAAAATAAAAACTAGACTACTACTATAGTAGTAGGAGTTTAGGTCGATCCTACAAAGAGTGCGCGTAAAGTTATTGAAATGAAATTAATGAGTGTTTAGGTTTATGGGGTTTTGATTTTAGACTAACAAAAACAAATTAAGGAAAAAAAACAAAAATGATAAAAGTGGAGAATTCAGTAAGGACCCAGTTCTTTGGTTCAATCTCGGCCTATACCCTAATTAAACATATGTTATTAATTTGTTGTTCTCAAGCCTCTTCTAACAACTATTAATCATGGGTTAATAATTAACTCGAGTTTTTCCCTAGGTGGTGTTTAATCAAGATACGATCGTTAATTAAACCTAACTACTGAAAAACCTAGGATACGATCTCTAGATTCAATTGGGTAGTAGCATTGCGAATTAGGAAAACCGATTAATTAAGGTAATAACCATATATGATGCGTCATGTAACTTAGGTTATATTATCTCTAATGATTACGAATCATTAGCCGCTACATATGAATTTTAATATAACAATTACGGATTATATCAAAATTCTAGCAATGAGTTTACAAATAAACAATTTAATGAATGAATTAAAATTGTTGGACCCCGAACCTTGAAGCGAAAATTAGAAATACGAAAATGAAAGTAAATGAGTGTTTTTGTATATAATTTGTATTATAGATGAGGAAATGTGAATTATGTATGGATGATGGGTTGAGAAGCCTTAAGCATGAATCATGATTAGATATGTAAGATATTATGGAAAAGCAAGA
>JANITW010000007.1:8911910-8934974 GCA_027564335.1 Erythroxylum williamsii
GTATTCCTCCAGGAAATCTTTTATTACCGCTGGTGATTCAACTGAAGAAAATCCAAACAAGCTAATTGTCTTCCCCAGTTTGTCTAGTCTGCAGATTCATATGGATGAAAACGAGTTAGCACTTGCAAAGACATTAAGGCCTCAGAACATCAGAGTCAGCAAAATCAACAGTTCATATATAACTCTCACTATAATACAACTAAAATTCAGTTAATTCAGCATACTAGCCAACTAAAATTCAGTTAATCTACAAAATTCAGGAAGAAGGAAACTTACGCCATAGCTTAGCGGGAAGAAGATAGGATGAAACTAAAATGTGAATGGAATGAGTGAAGCAATCAAGCTAAAGTTTTTCAGAAATGATCAACAACATAACACATTATGAAATGAAGGCACTTCGTGTGTAATATATAGCTGCCTGTGGCCATCAGATTCTCAGCTTGTTGCCCAAGTGGTATATACTAATCCTTCATTACAAAGGAGGACATAACGATGGGCTTTTACTTTTTAAGGTACTTCATCTATTCTCAGCTTGTTGCGGAAGGGGTATATACTAATCCTTCATTACAAAGGAGGACATAACGACGGGCTTTTACTTTAGAAGGTACTTTATCTATTAACGTGTTCGATAATTTGACTTTTTATATACATGATGTACAGGGTGGGAACGACGCAAGAAGTTTGATGGTCTCTTGGACTGACCCACCAGTCAATATATTCTCTTTAACATGGTCAATATATACTCCGATGCATGAAACTCACGTAGCAAGGTAATTGTCGATCAAAATATTCTCCAATGCATGAAACTTACATGGCAAGGTATTGAATTTAACAATTTTCGTTATTTTGCATTATAAAATGTTTTTTAATAATTAAATAAACTCATAGACGTTATTTTAGACGATTAAAAAGTGACAACCAACTATTATTTAATTTGTTCTTTAAAAACTAAATATTACAATTTTTTTATTGAATTAGCATTGATTACAAATTATAAAATATTATTGAGTTAAAAAATCTATTAATATGAAAATCAAAACGTTCCTTCATTTTTAGAGAGAGAATCACCTCTTTCTACTACATTTTCTTTTATGGATTCGTTTCAACCGATTCATTCTCTCTTTCTTGGTCCTCTTCCTTTCTTGGTTTTTGTTTTTTGAGTCCTTTCTACATAAATTAGTGTGTTCCATGTTTATTCTTCCTTTGCTTTCTTCTAGTAGCTACATCCTTTATAGAAACATGTCTTCACTAAACTTGAACTTAGAAAATGTTCCTCCCCTACCTTTCATTGCCCAAACCTTGCTCACTCATCCTCCTTGCTCTATTCCCAATGCTCCTACTCTTTCCACTAACAACTCCATCCCGTAGTCATGATCTAAAATCCCTAAACCTACTAAATATGGAGCCCTATCCCTCATTTTAATCTAAGGTATTGATTTTACCAGGCCTTCTTCCTCATGTAGTAGAACTACTCCTTAAGATCAACCTATCAAAAAATCCCAGTCACAAGTATTAGTGGATTGTTTCCCGATCAATAAGCTCCAATATTGTCCTCCATTCTCATTCAATGGCAAGTTTATTATTGCCCCCCATAGGTTCTTAGGGAAGGAGCCTAGAAATGAAATGCTATATGTATTGGTATTTTCAAGGGTAAGAAGCCTTCATTTTCAACTATCAATGCTTACTCTCTGTTGAACATAATTTGTGAAAACATGTACCACTTTAGAAAATATTCACTATATTCCCCTACAGTATTAGATAACAGAGGGGTTGAGCTATTTATCAATCTTGATTGGGAAACTATTTTGTTTAGATCAAGTAACAGTAGCTATATCTAAAATAAGTTATATCAAACATATGTCCTAGCAAATATTGAGAGAAAAAAATCCCAGAGATAATTACCATTGTAAGGATAGATGAAGGAAGAAACATATTTGAAAATTTGGTGAATGTATGCTACTCATGGAGACCAGAAAATTACAAAAAGAATGAATTTTAGAGACCTACAAGTCGTAAATTTGAGATAGGTTCTTTGATGAGATGGCTAAAATAAATACAATCAAAGATATTGCACCTCAACTAAATGAAGAGAATAAGCAATAAGACAGGCCCTTAAACTTGGATGTAGGACAGAAAAATAACTTGGACAATAATCCTAGTGAACATATAGCCCTACTTGGAGTCCCAAAAATTTCTAGTAATATAAAACAAAAAGTATAATAAGAAACAATATAGTTTACTAGATATGGATGTAAAGATGGCTCGTACAATTACAGCATCACCTAGTTCCTCTAAAAAAAACAACAAACCTTAGCATAGTCAAGGAAGTTATCAACACCAATCAAGAAAATGAAGAGTAGCTTGGTAGGAAAGCACATAATTCAAAAGGTTATCTATTGGGCCCGGGTCCCGTTACTTAACCCAAGGCGACAATTTGGGACGATCAGGTGAAGGTCATACGAGAAGAAAGATGAAACTTTCAATTTGTAATGAGAATATCGCCGTCAGCAGTGGCAGGATCGCCGCGGCAAAGTAGTGATTTACCGCAACGAAACTATGATAATATTTCCAAGGACTTTTTGGGAAAAGTTCACCGCAGTTGACGTTTGGCTTTGTTTTGGCGAAGTTACGAGATCATGCCAAAAACACCTTTGGAGAAAGGTTTGCCGCAGCCGAAATCTGACTTCGCCGTGGCGAAACCATCAATTCACAACCCAGAACCCAATAGTCCAACTCTATCATACACTTCTAACCCAATAATCCAACTCTATCATACACTTCTATTTCCAACAATAACAATTAGCAACTCAACCAAAAGACAAACATGAACATATACAAAAAAAACTTTTTCAATTCTTAATCTCATTGGTAAAACAAATTGAAGTTTGAACATAGCTTTAATTTCATATCAACAACTACATCAATAACCTAATACAAAATACAAAATGGATGCTCATGTTTGATATGCTTATAAAGCTACCCAAAAATAGTCTAACAAACTTAGTTACTAAATGTAGCTATCTTGGAGTTTGCCCCAAAGCTTTGCAAGGATCAATAACCTTCTTGTTCTACACCTGAGGAGAAAATAATGGGTTGAGCTTTCAATTGCTAATATATTTACATTCATTAGTAACGAGCCACACAATCAAGTACACACACACATACACACACACACACACACACACACACACACACACACACACACACATACATCTATATCTCATACTAGACCCTGTTTTCGAAGTCCAACTCAGAGGTTATAAAAACAGTTGATCTCATTGCAGATTTTCTTAAACAATTAACACATATACAAAAAATCGATGATCAAATAAACCCAATTTATTTAAAACAATTTAAATCACAAAGATGTAATCATTATTGAACACATCAGAGTATTCAGTAATCACTGGGGCCCATTACCGAACACAATGCTTGTTTTTATAATATCTTTACATTTCAAAAAACACCTCTTTTGGGTTATTACAAAATGCAAAGTAACAAATTTGAAGAAATTCTCTTAAGCTCTTGATCACTTGATCTCTTAGCTATCACTTGAAGATGGGACAGAAAAGGGGTGAGTTTGAAAGCTCGTGGATAACAGTTTATAATGAAAAATAAGCCAAAACTATTGAAAGCATTCACTTGTCATAGAAAATTCTTATCATGTAGTCAAAATCTCAAACTACAAAACATGAATGCATCAAACTTGTTCACATAACATAAACACATAAACACATCAGAATGGTTTGGGTAGATCTATAAACAGGACGAACTACACAATTCCACATAATGGTCCTGTGCAGTTGTAAACTTGAGGGAGTCCATGAAGGAGCTTCGTGCCACTAGCGGGCAGGTGGGAGAAGCCTTAAACATGGTCAATATGCACGTGACATTCTTAAATGGACTACACCAAACCCACATAGCATGTAATTCATTAACTAAAAACATTTTACCCATATGACACATTTTGAAAACTTGTCTTTCATGAGCATGAAGTATTTCATATGCATTTCCGAAACTTAATTTCATAAACATAAAGTCTTTTCAAAATCATTTCCATATCACAATTCATCATAAAAATTCATACACCAAACCATATATCAATTTCGCAAATCATTCAAAAGCAATAAATGCCACAATAATAAAGCAATGAGAAATCATTTTATTCTCTTGACTAAAAAGAAAATATAATGGCTCATTATCCAATCATAAACATGAAACCCACCTTGATTTCATTACTTATAGACTTGCTAAAAAATGCCTCTTCTCTTGTTCCTTTTGCCTATTTTAATCCCTTTATACAATAATAAAAATCCCACTCAATAGAGTTTTCAATTAAAAAATCCCTCAAACACAATCACAAAAATTGGTTCTAGAATACTTAAACCTAAGCACTTTCTAAACTTTATGAACTAAAATCCTTCCAAAAATCTAAAAGTTTTAAAAAGATTTTACCTTCATTCTTCACCAAATGAAGGGATTTTTAGTTCAAAAGGAAGCTCTTCTCTTCCTCTACTTGTTTCCCTTCTTGAACAACCTCAAAATCTCTCTTGAAGGTTAATATAATTGAAACCCTAGCTTGTTTTCTCTTCTTTCTTTCCTTCTCTTCTTCTCTTCGTATTTCTCTCTCTTCTTCATGACACTCTCTCTTTTTCTCTTCAATTTTAGTTTTTCTCTTTTCTTAAAATGCAAGACAACACTTCTTCTTCCAATTATGCCCTTAATGATCGAAAAACGTCCCATTTGTCCTTCCATTTATGCTTTATGTCTTTTATGCTTAAGTGTCTTGCCAAAAGTACCCTTGAACATTTTGACATAACACTTTCTTCTAGAAAAATGTTCCCCATTGTCTTAAGTTTTTAATGACATCAAAATCAATCCATTTGGTTCAGAACTCTAAAAGTATTACCCCGAATATTTTTAGACTGTCCTTATATTGAAACAATACACTGTGTTTAAATTCCTCCCAGAAATTGAAAGTCTTAGAAATTGAATTAGATTTTGATTTCTTCATATCATTTGTAGCTCCATATCTCTAGTTTATCTTGAAACAAAAATCATCTTATTCGAAGCTATATTGATGAATACATCATCAAAATGCCGAAGTATATTTAGAAAACATCCCATTCATACTCTTCCAACCGATACCCTTACATTGATTCAATCCATGCTATTTTGAATTCCCACCAAATGCTATCAAATTCTATGGAGGGACAGAAATTTTTTTAAGAAACTATTGGTTCAAGAATCACTTCATTTGAAGGTCGGATAACAAAGTTATGGCTGAAAGAATCAAACATGATTTTGCCCTCAATCATATTGAACCTGTCTCGGAAAAAATGGAATAACTCTCTCTACAGATGTCTGATTAAGATCATCTTAGGACGGTTTCAAAGAGGACTTTGAGATGTACAACTTTTAAAAAACTATGAGGACAAATTCTATCATTTGAAGGGTCACAAATGGACCAGACGATAGGGTCAGACAAAACCTAATGAAAAAGTAGACGAATTGAAAAGTCAGACAAATTGGGAAAATTGTCATAACTTTGCCTAAAGATATTTGATTAAGGTGTTCTTTAGATGGTTTGAAGGACTTCAAGATCTACAACTTTCATGAAGACCTTGAAGACAAATTCTATCATCTGAAGGGTCAAAAATGGATCAGACAATAGGATCAGACAAAACCAAACGAAATAGCAGACGATTTGAAAAGTCAGACAAATTGGGAAAATTGCCATAAATTTTCCTAAAGATATTGGATTAAAGTGTTCATTGGATGGTTTGAAAGAGGACTTCAAGATCTACAACTTTCATGAGACTTTGAAGACAAATTATATCATCTGAAGGGTAAAAAATGGACCAGATAATAGGATCAGATGAAAACAAATGAAAAAATAGACGATTTGAAAAGTAAAAAAAATTGGAAAAATTGCCATAACTTTCCCTAAAGATATTGGATTAAAGTGTTCTTTAGATGGTTTGAAAGAAGACTTCAAGATATACAACTTTCATGAAGACCTTGAAGACAAATTCTATCTTCTGAAGGGTCAAAAATAGACCAGACAAATAGTACACAGAAGAAGAAGTTTTGGTCAACAACAAAAGAAGCAGAAAGTCAACTATAGAAGATATGACGTCATCACAGACAATACATCTTCACAGACGATACGACATCATCACAGACGATACCATCTATACTCCTAAGCATCTCCCCTTATAAGGACCATAACTTTTAACTTCGATGTCCAAAAATTACGTACTTTATACCATTACAAAGCTAAAAGAAAGACCTACAACTTTTTAGAAGACGCCTTTCTCTAATTAAGCCTAGATAAATCCAGAATTCCCCTCTAATTTAAAACATGAATTTTACATTCATCCACCAATATACTACACCCAGTTCTCAACTTCATGACAAATTTTGAGATTCTTAAAGATAGAATTTAAATTTGTTGTCTTCATGAGAAATGTAGCCATATGTCTCTGGTTTAATCCAAATCAATAATCATCTCGTTTGGATAACTAGAGAAAAAGTTATGGCTAAAAGACTGAAACAAACTTAGTGAACATTTTCCAGATCAACTACCAATTTTGTTTTCAAATCTTTCCTTAACACAACTCATACCAAGATCACCTTTTCTACTTCATGTACTCCTCATTCTCAACTCAATATCATCCATAAAGAAATTATAATCCATGATTAATCATGAACACCAATAACAGAACATACACATATATACTTATCTTTCATCAACTTACTACACATATTCAACTTCATTTTTGCTTTCATTTTACTTCTAAGTTTCACCTTAATTTTTCTCATTTCATAACCTCTCATCTACCAAAAGCACCAAAGCAAAAACATGAATTTGTCCTCACTTCTCATTTACTACTTTAATCTTGTTTATTATTTCTAATTCAAGAATTTTCATTCATTTGTTTTTCACTCATGACTAATCACCAAAATTTCTCATTTAATAGTTCTAATCTTTGAAGAAAAGTTCGGGGTCCAACATCTCATCTTAATCTAGCAATTCAATCATCAACTGTTCTAGCTCAAACACTCATAGTTAAGGAAGTCATCACATAACACATAACATATATATTTAAACATCAAACATAACACTTAATTATGCATCACAATTGACAAATCAAAGATCAAATGCATAAACAAATGGCTTGAGAGTCCCATAGGTCGAAATGAAGAAAGTGAAGTTTACACCATGAAATAAATGAGTCCGTTCTTAGGATCTCATATGCCATAAGCGAGCAGCCGAGAGAAGGCTTAAGTCAACGTGCATGTGACGAATGAATGGATTCTGTCTTGCCCAAACACAAGCAAATTCTTATGCTCAATTCATTTCATTGCATGTTCATACTTTCATGCTTCTTATACTTTTTCTCTTTGATTATACAAAATGTCATAGCATCTTTCAAGGCATGACATGATAATACATCATAATGCATTTTTCAACATTCACAACAAGTCAAATTCAAGCAATTAAGCATACACACACATAAGTAAGCAATTTGCCCATCTCAGCAATAACTATAATTATAACACCCACCTAAATTACTTGGAAATCCAAGTTCAATTGTGCCTCTCTTCTTGCTCTTGGATAGGATTTTCTTGATTTCCTAAAACAAGCTAAATCCTCATTTAACCCTACATTCAAATGGAAAACTCATAAAGCTTTAATAATCAAAATGATAAAATTGAGCTTAACTTAACCTACCCATAGTTTATCTAGGTTAGAAAAAATAAAACCTAGTTTAGAAATCCATGAAAAATCAAATGGGTTTCTCTTTTTTCTTCCTACACAAACTCATTTCTCTACTTCTGTTCTACCTAAACAATAAGAAAGATGAAGCTTACCTTAAACTTAGCCAAATCTTCTTCCTTCTTCTTCCTCCATAATTTTCTCTCTTCTTCCCCTAGCTTCCACGATTTTCTCCTTCTTTTTTCTTCTTTCCCACATTTTTCTCTCTTCTTTCTCTCTTCTCACGATTTTCTTCTTTTTCATTTAATCAAGACTACATTTTTGTCTTGTTCTTCCAATTTTACCCTTCTTCATTTAACCTAATGTCTAGTAGCTCCTTTAGTCTATTAACTTCCATATCATAGTCTAACTTAATTATAACACTTCTATTCTAATTTATAATTTCTACTTATGCTTGCTAAATTAATGACTAAATTCTAAGAAAATAGAATTAAATAAATAAATTAAATAAAAGAAAATTTTGAGGTCAACAATTCTCATCCTCTTAAAGAATTTTATTCTCAAAATTCTTACCTGAGTCTACTATGAGGTGTGGATACTTCTTTATGACTTCCAAAGGCTCCCATATTGCCTCCTCTCTTGCATTCCTCTATAAGACTTTAACCAGCTTCACAGTCTTGTTTCTCAAGATCTTTTCCTTAAAATCTAGAATCTCCACTAGTTGTTCCTCGTAAGTCAAATCCTCTCTTAATTGAACCCCTGAAGGTTGGATTATGTGTGAAGGATCCGATCGGTTTTTTCTTAACATTGATACATGAAAGACATTGTGAATCTTGGATAATTCTGGTGGCAAGGCTGACTTGTAGGCTGAAGGCCCAATCTTCTCAATAATCTCATAAGGGCCTATGTATCTTAGATTGAGCTTGCCCTTCTTACCAAATCTTAAGACTCCTTTCCATGGTGAGGCTCTAAGAAACACTTTATCTCTAACTTCAAATTTCATCTCCTTTCTATGTGCATCCGTATAGCTCTTCATCCTATCTTGAGCTACTTCGAGTCTCTACTTCACCAATTTAATCTTGTCAACTGTGACTTGTACCAACTCAGGCCCTAAAAGTCTCCTTTCATCTTTCTCGTCTCAACAAATAGGAGTTCTGCATCTCCTACCATACAAGGCTTCATAAGGGGCCATTTGAATTATTGAGTGGGAAGAATTATTGTAAGCAAACTCAATTAAAGGTACATGATCCTCCCATGAACCATTGAAGTCCATACACAAGTTCTTAACATTGCCTCCAATGTCTGTATTGTCCTCTCTGATTGGCCATCAGTCTATGGACAGAAAGCTGTTCTAAAATGCAAATTGATTCCCAAAGCCTCCTGTAAACTTTCCCAAAATCTAGAGGTGAATCTGGGATCTCTATCTAAGATTATAAAACTTGGAATCCTATAAAGTCTGATAATTTCATCTATATATTTCTTGGCTAAGACATTCAAAGAATCTACTCATCTAATTGGCAAAAAATGTGCTGACTTAGTTAGCCTATCAACAATTACCCATATTGCTTCATGCTTTCTACTGGTTCTTGGCAATCCCATCAAGAAATCCATTGTAATCTTCTTCCATTTCCATTCAGGAATAGACAAAGGTTTAAGCTTACCAATAGGCGCTTGATGTTCTGCTTTAACTTATTGGCACACTAAGCATTTTCTAGCATACTCTGCAACATCTTTCTACATTCCCTTCCATTATAGGTGCTCTTTCAAATCTCTATATATTTTTGTACTCCTTAGGTGCATTGCATATGGAGCATTGTGTGCCTCATCAAGAATCTCATCCTTCAATTCTAATATGTCTGGAATACATAATCTATTGCCTGCCATCATCAATCCATCTTCTCTTATCTCTATTTTAGAAGGCTTACCATTTTTAATTTCTTCTATGAGCTTGCTCAAGTACTCATCTTACTCCTGCAATTTCTTAATCTTCTTATTCAATACTGCCTTATTATAAAATTAGCCAATATACAACCAGATTCAACTTATCTCAATGTTACCTTAAGTTTGACTAATTCCCCTAAGAAAGGAAGATATACTGTTTCCATATGTGCCATAGTAGATTTTCCACTCAGTGCATCCGCTACTACATTAACTTTTCCTGGGTGATAGCCTATCATCAAGTCGTAATCATTCAGTAGTTCTAATCACCTACTTTGCCTTAGATTTAACTTTTTTGGCTCATCAAATATTTAAGACTCTTATGGTATGTAAATATCTTGGTGGTGAGTTTATATAAGTAATGTCTCCATATTTTCAATGTAAAAATTATGGCAGCTAACGCCAAGTCATGCGTAGGATAATTCATCTCATAGGGTTTTAATTACCTAGAAGCATAGGCAATCACTTTATCTCTCTGCATCATCACTATACACAATATATCCACCACTGTTGGAAGATAAGGTCAAAATCGATGTAGTTATGAGCCTATTCTTTAATTTCTCAAAGCTTTTCTGGCATTCTTCTGTCCACACAAACTTTTGATTCTTCCTTGTCAATTTAGCAAGTGGGACCACTATCATGAAAAAGCTCTCTACAAATCTTCTGTAATAACCAGCTAAACTCAAGAAACTCCTCACTTCTACTATATTGTTAAGTGCTTCTCATTTCACCACAACTTCTATTTTTCTTAGATCCACATGTACTCCTTTTTCTGAAATTACATGTCCAAGAAATACCACTTCTCTTAACCAAAATTTGCATTTATTAAATTTGGCATACAACTCTGGCTTCCTCAACGTCTCCAAGGCAATTCTTAAATGTTCCTTATGCTCCTTGTCACTTTTGGAATAAACCAATATATCATCAATAAAGAAAATGATAAATCAATCTAAGAAATACTTGAAGATCCTATTCATTAAGTTCATGAAGGCTGCAGGGGTATTCGTTAATCCAAAAGGCATGACTAAGAACTCAAAATGATCATATCGTGTTTTAAAAGCAGTCTTCAACACATCGGACTCCATTATCCTCAACTGGTGGTAACTTGATCTTAAATCAATCTTGGAGAAGACCCTTGCCCCTTGTAATTGATCAAACAAATCATTTATGCATGGAAGCAGATATCAATTCTTGATAGTGACACGATTAAGTTTCCTGCAGTCCACACACATTCTCAATGATCTATCTTTTTTCCTCATAAAAAGAACTAGAGCTCCCCAAGGTGAAGAGCTAGGCCTAACATAACCTTTCCCTAATAGCTCTTTTAACTGCTCTTTAAGCTCCTTCAATTTTGCCGGAGCCATTCTATAAGGCGGAATCAATATTGGTGTAATACTTGGAAGAAGCTCGATGGGAAAATAAATTTCTCTCGATGGTAGTAGTCTTGGTAATTCATTTGGAAAGATATCCGAGAATTCCATGACCACAGGAATTTCTTCTAACTTCCCTCTATCTACCTTCGTGTCTACCTCATATGCCAATAATGCTTCACATCCTTTTCTTATCATTTTTTCTGCTGTCAGAGCTTAAATAATTCTAGGCGGGCTTGCTTTCCTATTCCTCATAAACACCACTTTTCTACCTTTGTCTGACTCAAACTCTACTATCTTTTGTTTGTAATCTAAATTGGCATTATATTTTTTTAACGTATCCATACCCAAAATCACATCTAATCCCCCCATCTTCAATGACATTAAATCTACCTCTAATTTTTCTCTACCAATATACATTTCACAATCTCTATAAACTTGACTAATAATAATATACTGGTCAATAGGGGCACTAACCATCAAATGACTATCTAATGGGCTTAAACTTCTACCATGCATAATTCTAATTGACAAAATAAACGAATGCGTAGACCCTGAATCAATTAAAACAATAATATCATCACTAAATAATTTAACCATACCAGTCACAACCTCTAGGGTTGTTTCTGCGTCCTCCCTTGTCATTGCAAACACTTTAGCTAGTGCTTGCCCCCTCAGTCTTCCTGAAGGACTCACTTTCTTGACTGACTCAGAACTTACTACTTTAGTTGTAGTCTTGTGTCCCATAATCCCCGCCCTTTTTCGAAGCTTGCATTTGAGTTCCTTCCCATCTTGCATACTACGGGCACTCTCTAGTCATGTGCCCTTTTTCTCTACAGTTGAAACAAGCTCTAGTTAATCTAAAACACTCTCCTTTATGGAATTTATCGCAATGATCGCACTTAGGAACGAGTGACTTATCCCCCTCTCCTCTTCTACTGCATCCAGCTATTGAGGCTTGATGAGAAATAGTTCTCATCTATCTGGACCTGCTTGCACCACTACTCCTCTCTTTAGACTGTACAGGGAAAGTCTTGGCACTCCTCTTTGACATAGGAATACAACCTCCTCTCCTGAACTGTTCTCTCCCTTGTCTTTTTCTAGTTCACGGTGCTCTTTATATTTTCCACATTCTCAACTCATAATGCTGCTTCAACCAACTGTTGAAAGTCACCGAAATTCTATGCCACCACTTTTTTCCTAATGGCCAAATGCAATCCCGATTCAAACCTACGACACTTAGCTGCCTTACTCATCATCATCTCAGCTGTGTATTGGGACAGTTGCATAAATCTGCACTCATATTCACTCATTGTCATCTCCCTCTAGGTGAGACTCAAAAATTCCCTCTTCTGCTAGATATAAACCTCAGATAGATATGTCTTCTTATAAGCATCTAGGAAATCTTTCCATGTCAACACTTGCAGTTTCATCTAACTCCCTGGCACACATTCCCACCAATGCAGAGCATCTCCCTATAGCAAGCTTGCAGCATATTCAACCTTTTGATCATCCTCACAGTTCATTTGCTCCAATATCCTTTCTGTCTTCCTCAACCATGTTTCAGCTTCTTCTGGATCAGTTATCCCATAAAAGTCCACTGCCTCATACTTTCTAAGTTTATCAAACTGCTTACCTTTCCTAGCTAGAGCTGGGGTAGAAGGTTGTGGCATCTGGCCCATGACTTGCACAAAAGTCTGAGCAAAGGCTTGGAACAGTCTGGGATTAAAGGGAGCAGGCAATTACTCCTGCGGAAGAGGAGACTCATGCGCTTGTGATTGAGAGGGCCCACTACCGTGTCCTACAAAAGCCTCAACATTTCATGGAGCTCTAGACTCATCAGTACCCTCCTCTCTTGGTAGAGAATCAGGTGCAATAGATCCTTGCAAAACTCTTTGTGTTCTTCTACGAGATGGCATCTTACTCCTTCAATTTAAATACTAACGATTAGCTTATGTTTCATTTTAATCTTATTTCCTACATGTATGCATGGGTTAAAGTGTTTCGACGCTAAGAATGCTCACAACAATATTATTAGGAGTCACGAACACTTGTTGACACATAAATTCATGTGTCAAACTATTTTTGACAAAATGGAAACCAACAAGTGTTCGACGAATGAACTATTTATGTCATGGTGCATAGATCATAGCATCCCAATTTGCACAAACGCCCACGTCTTTAATGCAATTATTACTGCTCGTAAGAAAAGGAGCAATAATTTGGGTATGGGTTATTTGGTTTTGCCCATAGCTAACTAGTATGGAGTTGAGTGCAACGGACTTGCAACCTTCCATCCAAAGTTCATGAACCACCATCATTTATGGCGGGCTAAAATCCTTAAGTCCTATAATATGGAACTTTGGGATATTAGTGCTAAGACACATGTTAAGGGCAGGATTGGTCAAGCAAGCTCAAGCACCCAACAACAACAAGAAGAGGATTCGAGTAGTGAAGAGTTCGAGGAGGAAAAAAATGTAGAAGAACCAAGCTATCAGAAGGTATTGGATGCGATCTCTGCAAACAATAAGGCAATCACGGATTCACTAGTGGGGAGCTCCAGAAGGATGAAGGAGATGGCTCGAATGCAACGACCCTGGAGCTAGGACATACATCGTATTCATCGCTATTTTGCTCTCAGGGCGTTCAATTGCCACCTCTAACCCCATCACCATCATCACCTCCATCACCATAAACCTTATTCTGACCCACTTTCTTTTTTAAATTTCGTCTTTATTTTCCTTTATGTGGCTATTTGTCCCTTTCTCACATTGAGGACAATGTGTTGTTTAAGTGGGGAGGTTTATGTGTTTTATTTGAATGTGAATTTTGCACATGATAGTTGTTAGGTTGCATTTTGTTAATCATGTGAATGTGTCAATGACTTAGATGGATTGAAATTGATTTAATTTTGAACATGATCTATTAGGTAATAGGGAACTATTAGCTCGCAAAATTGGTGAATTAAGGTTCTTTGATTAAATGTGCAACTTAATTAAGATTTAGTATTAATTGTAGCCCGGTAAATTATTACATTCATTCATAATTTGAGGCCTTTTAACTTAAGTAGCTTTGCTAGTATTTTTTCATAGAAACGACTAGCTAAAGCAACAAGGTAGGCAATAAAATAAAAAAAATGTGTTGTTTTTTTAAAATACATACCTATTCCGCTAGCTTTTGGGTTATGAATAGAGCTAGTACCTAGTTGAGGACAGATACAGCTGAGTAACCGGATCAACACACATCATAAATATGTGTCTTCGTTTACAAAGGCAAGAATGGCGTTCCAACCAAGCAGTTAAAAAGATGACTTAGTTGAGTAATTGGATCGACATTCATTACCAATGCTTGTCTCTATATAAAATGACTAAGTCCATGTTCATAAAACGTAAACAAAAATAAAAAGTTTTTTCAAATAAAACGTACCGAACTTTTAATAGTTTAACTTTTCATGAGAACGTACTTAGGATTAGTTACAGAGCTGAATGACTAAAGAATTATTAATGAGTGTGTGCAATTGAAAAGGGTAAACAATCTAACACTTGAGTCTGGATTAATATGTATATTTAGTCAAAGCCCTAAGACAGGAATTTTGCACGTTAATGATTTGAAATTACTTGAATGATTGTATTTTAAATTAAATTTATTTCATGAAGTTGAAGTCATTGTCTCATTATTGCATTGTGCGATTTGTGAATTTTTGAGTGTTTGTTGTTTCTTTGCTTGAGGACAAGCTAGCGTTCAAGTGTGGGGACGTTGATAAGTGTGAAATGCATCATGTTTTAGGGTATAGTTTAATGTGTTTTTATCTGTTTATTCGATTGTTTAGTATATGTTTTTGGTAGAATTGTGTTAGTTTGTAAATTATTTATATTTAAGTGATTTATGGGTTAGTACAAGTATTTGAGCTAAATTATTATGCCTTTAAGGTACCTTGATGTGTTTGTTAATATTTTAAGGTCAACAACGAAGAGCGAAGAAGTTTCGAGGAGACTTGGATCGAAACAATGACCCACGATCGTGGCACATCCGCCACGATCGTAGTAGAAGCGAGGGAGATAGCCCATGATCATGGCCAAATTGCCACGATCGTGACAGAAACATCAGACTTGGCCCACGGTCGTGGCTTACTTGCAACAATCGTAGTAGAAAGCTTATAAGTGGCCCACGATCGTGGCCTACATCGGACATACGTGTGGACACACAGAAAAGTCAACTTTTGAGTGATTTTTTGGACCTTTTCGACCTCGAAAAAGCCTTAAGGCTATTATAAACACATTAAGTATAAAAATAACAAGATAAAAGAATAGAGGAGCTTCTTGCATCAGCCACCATTAACGAAACCCTAGAGGAGTTCTGTAAGAGATCGAGAAAGAGACAAAGAAAGAGAGATGTGGAGAAGAAGCCTACATGAGGTACTTCCTAGAATAGGAGGTTTTACCATCTAGTCAGATCTATTTTATATTATATTTCTATTTTTATTTATGTATAGAATTGGAATCACTGTTGAGATAGGATTTAGAAATATTGAGGACTGTCTAAACTTACCTTCAAGTTGTTTTTTTTTAATCTTTGATTCAATAAAAATCTGATTGTTTATGTTATTTGGGTTAATTGTGATTGATTTCTGCAATTTCATAAATCGGGAATAGATTAAGAAGGTGAATCGATACAAAATAATTAAAATGGGCTAACGAGAATTAGGTAATTTAATAAGAACGAGGAATCAATCAAATCGATAATTATGTGATGAGAGATGTCACATAGATTGTTAGTAGTCTAGTGGAAAATTTCAAATCTAATTCGGGTTTGGATAAATTGTGAATTGAGAATTTGTAATTTTCCATAATATAATTAGGGCTTATAATTTAGGACTTTTGGCTCGAGAGAGTAATCAACCCTAGGATAGTCCAGGACCAATAATCCGAAATTTTATAATTAATTAGGTTAGTGTTGAAAATAGGTAAAAAATTTCCCTTTCTCTCTATTGGTAGTTTCTTAGGTTGATTCTTAGTGTGTGCATTGCAATTTGCTGATTTGTGAATATTTTATGGTTAATTCTTGAGTTGAATTGGTTGATTTAATTCATTGATTGGATTGTGTTATTGTTTTAGTTTAGTTAAATTGGAATTTTTGCAATTAGTTTAGCTTTAGAATTTAGGATTAGATTAACTCTCCTTTTGGGATCGACACCTTAGGTACTACGTGAATGACCTGTACGCTTGCGGAATATAGATATTAAATTTTGAAACTTACTTATATCGAAAAATCATGATCAGTTCCATTTTCTCTTCATTTCCTTTGATTTAAATGTATAAAGTATAGATGGATTGTATGGAAATAGATTTCGGGTTATTAATAATGTTCTAACCCTCTGTCGGGATTTTACTTTAAGTAATATTGATTTAGTTATTTTGTGTTTATTGATTTAGGTGTTGAGATTGATTTATGTATTTGCATGTTTCAATAGCAAATCGATATGTTGAGCCAGATAAAAATGATTAGGTCATATTAATAAGAGTTAGATGATCTAATTGACTACTTAATCATTCTAGTTGCTAATTTCATAGAGGGAGATCTCCTGCGAGACCCGATTGTTTATTACAGAGCTTTAGAGCTAATTAGAAACCTGTATCATACCACTTCTCTTCCCCTTGTTTCCCATGCTTAGATCTGACATAAGAGCCTTACTCCCTTCCGTAACTTGAATCTATCAGATCTGATCCGGGTCATTTGGAAACTATAAAAACTGAATTAAATGTGAAACTCATGCAAGCTTTCTTTGACATAGTTCAAATGGCGAACCGTAACCATTCTTTAATTTCCTGTTGCTTGACTTGCATTAATTTTTAACAAGAAATTGACCTCTCCACATATAATTTTGGATAAGCACACTAATGCCATGTGAGGATATCTTCCACAACTGCCAAATAAAAGTCCAACAAGAGAGATGGCTTGACAAAACATCAGAAAAGATCTTTGATCTATATATTTTAGACATTTTCTTAACCAGTCAACTTGCAACACGTAACCATTCTCGTGATTGCCCCATGGAAAGTAATGTACTACAACGTGTCTCTCATACCATGGATTTCACATTTTTAAAAGTAGACTCTAATTTATATTCCGCCGGAAATTTCAAAGCCATTTAATTCTAAAGGGTCCGAAATCAAAACAAGAAAACACGCGGTTGATAGCGAGTGAACTTAAATAGTTTTTAAATATTTTATTTAAAAACTAACGATGTGATCTTATCTTATTTAGGATGGCTTCAGAAGAGGATAATTCTGGCCTATAGTTGACTGGGGAATTAGGTAATTTGATCTGTGCTCCTGATGTGCCAAATAAAGGGGATGTCAAAATGGATCAAATAAGAGGAGAGGCGCTAATGTGACTGTAGATGATGTAGCAAGCTATGACTACAGGTCCAACCCAAGGTGATTATGGGTTAGATTGCAACTATAAGCGGATCCATAAGATGGGTAAGATAGAGTTTTGAGATACTATTGATCCTGGGGAGGCTAAGGCATAGTGAAAGTAAATGAAGATAATTTTAGATAGCTTGGAGTGTACCTTGGAAAGAAGGTTACAATACATTGTTTCATTATTCCAGAGCTTTAAAATACATACATATTTCGCTGGATTTTGGGTTATGAATAGAGCTAGTACCTAGTTAAGAACGTGATATAGCTGAGTAACTGGATCGACACACATCATAAATATGTGTCTTTGTGTACAAAGGCAAGAATGGCATTCTAACTAAGCAGTTAAAAAGATGACTTAGTTGAGTAATCGGGTCAGCATTCATTACCAATGCTTGCCTCGGCATAAAATGACTAAGTCCATGTTCATAAAACGCAAACAAAAATAAAAAGTGTTTTCAAATAAAACGTATCGAACTTCTAATAGTTTAACTTTTCATGAGAACGTACTTAGGATTAGTTACAGAGTTGAACGACCAAAGAATTATTAATGAGTGTGTGCAATTGAAAAGGGTAAACAATTTAACACTTGAGTCTGGATTAATATATATATTTAGTCAAATCCCCAAGACATGAATTTTTCACGTTAATGATTTGAAATGACTTGAATGATTGTATTTTAAATTAAATTTATTTCATGAAGTTGAAGTCATTATCTCATTACTGCATTGTGCGATGTGTGAATTTTTGACTGTTTGTTGTTTCTTTACTTGAGGACAAGCAAGCGTTCAAGTGTGAGGACGTTGATAAGTGTGAAATGCATCATGTTTTAGGTATAGTTTAATGTGTTTTTATCTGTTTATTCGATTGTTTAGCATGTGTTTTTGGTAGAATTGTGTTAGTTTGTGAATTATTTATATTTAAGTGATTTTATGGATTAGTACAAGTATTTGAGCTAAATTATTATGTCTTTGAGGTACCTTGATGTGTTTGTTATTATTTTAGGGTCAACAACGAAGAACAGAGAAGTTTCGAGGAGACTTGGACCGAAACAATGACCCAGGATCATAGCACATTCGCCACAATCGTGGCAGAAGCAAGGGAGATAGCCCACGGCCATGATCATGACAGAAACATCGTACTTGGCCCACGATCATGGTTTACTTGCAACGATCGTGGCAGAAAGTTTATAAGTAGCCCACGATCGTGGCCTACATTGGGCACACGTGTAGACACACAAAAAATCAACTTTTAAGTGATTTTTTGAATTTTTTGGACCTTTTTGACCTTAAAAACGCCCTAGGGCTATCACAAACACATCAAGTATAAAAATAACAAGACAAAAGAATAGAGGAGCTTCTTGCATCAGCCACCATTAACGAAACCCTAGAGAGAGTTCTTTAAGAGATCGAGAAAGAGACAAAGAAAGAGAGACGTGGAGAAGAAGCCTACGCGAGGTACTTCCTAGTGCAGGAGGTTTCCCATGTTGCTGTCTCCGTCATCCAGTTGGATCTATTTTACAGTGTATTTCCATTTTTATTTATGTATAGAATTGGAATAGCTGCTGAGATAGGTTTTACAATTATTGAGGATTGTCTAAACTCACCTTCGAGTTGTTTTTTTTAATCTTTGATCCAATAAAAATCTGATTGTTTATATTATTTGGGTTAATTGTGATTGATTTATGCAATTTCATAAATCGGGAATAGATTAAGAGGGTGAATCAATAAAAAATGATTAAATTGGGTTAACGAGAGTTAGGTAATTTAATAAGAATGAGGAATCAATCAAATCAATAATTATGTGATGAGAGATCTCACATAGATTTTTAGTAGTCTAGTGGAAAATTTCAGATTTAATTAGGGTTTGGATAAATTGTGAATTGAGAATTTGTAATTTTCCATAATCTGATTAGGGCTTATAATTTAGGACTTTTGGTTATAACTCGAGAGAGAATAATCAACCCTAGGATAGTCCAAGACCAATAATCCTAAATTTTATAATTAATTAGGTTAGTGTTGAAAATAGGTAAAAAAAATTCCCTTTCTCTCTATTGGTAGTTTCTTAGGTTGATTCTTAGTGTGTGCATTGCAATTTGCTAATTTGTGAATATTTTATGGTTAATTCTTGAGTTGAATTGGTTGATTTAATTCATTGATTGGATTGCGTTATCATTTTAGTTTAGTTGAATTGGAATTTTTGCAGTTAGTTTAGCTTTAGAATTTTGGATTAAATTAACCCTCCTCTTGGGATCGACACCTTAGGTATTACGTGAACGATTTGTACGCTTGCGGAATATAGATATTAAATTTTAAAACTTACTTATATTGAAAAATCATGATCAGTTCCATTTTCTCTTCATTTCCTTTGATTTAAATGTATAAAGTATAGATGGATTATATGGGAATGGATTTCGGGTTATTAATAATGTTCTAACCCTCCATCAGGATTTTACTTTGAGTGATATTGATTTAGTTATTTTGTGTTTATTGATTTAGGTGTTGTGATTGATTTATGTATTTGCATGTTTCAATAGCAAACCAATAGGGTGAGTCAGATAAATATGATTAGGTCATATTAATGAGAGTTAGGTGATCTAATTGGCTACTTAATCAATCTAGTCGCTAATTTCATACAGAGAGATCTCGTGCGAGACCCGATTGTTTATTACAGAGCTTCAGAACTAATTAAAATTGTAGGTAATTTGTGAATTGAGAGATTGCAAGTTCTATAATCCAATTATGGTTTACACTTTAAGGTTTAATAATCATAACTCCAGAGAGAGAAATCGACTCTACAACCGTATAGAGTTAGCACCTCGTAAACATATAAATGACTAGATTGACATTAATGATAGGTAAAATCCCCTCTCTTATAACTTGATTAACTCTCTTGACGGATTTTCATTGTGACCTGTGTGACTGATCGGTGTAATTATTTTTTTTTAATTTTTGGTTTACAATTCGTTAATCAATTTTTCGTATTTACTTTTTGTCTTCACTTATGTATTTTTTTATTTCTTTTTATTCTTTTCCCTTAGCCTTAGATAACAGAGATTTAGATTAATCTCCCTCATCATAGGATCGAAACCTCTTATACTACAGTCGCCACCTGTGCGCTTGCGGTATTAGAGGGCTTATAAATATTAAAGCTTGAATGACTCGATCATAGGGAGTGGTAGGGAGGAAGAGGATGGTGAAATGTTTGAGGGAAAAGGAGGAAAATCAGATAGGGTGGAAGGTGAGATGTTAGTCATTATAATAGACTAAGCTAATTTTAGTAGCGTAGCAACGATGCAGAAGTTGGTTCAGAGTGTGTTGGTTAAGTAATGGTAAGAAAAGTGGGAAGGAAAATGTTTTATGGGAGAGAGTGTTTGAGGGAAAAGGAGGAAAATCAGATAGGGTGGAAGGTGAGATGTCAGTCATTATAAGAGATTAAGCTACTTTTGGTAACGTAACAACGGTGCAAAAGTTGGTTCAGAGAGTGTTGGTTAAGGAATGGTAAGAATAGTGGGAAGGAAAATGTTCTATGGGAGAGAGATAGGGATATCACTAGTGAAGCAAGACTAGAAGCTAAGATGCAGATAGTGGTAGCTAGGAGGAGTAAGCAAAAGGAGAAGAGGAAGATAGTTGCAGACGGTGAAGGGTGAAGGGTGAAGGGTTAAACCAAACTACTCTTATAAGAGGGAAGAAGCCATCTCTCTATATTTGAAACTCTAAGACTAAGGTTCAATTTGGCTATTCTTAAAGGTAAATTTTATGGGTATGGTAATTTTTAAAGCAATAAGCTAAAACAAGTTGATAAAACTAATGTCTACATTATATTAACACTTCTAATTTTCACAAATATGGTCTCAATAGGCATAATAAAAGTAAGTTGTACAATTATCTTACTATACAATGATAACACAAATGAAAAAGAAACCATGTTATACATTTTTTTTCCCGCTTGGCTCGCTTACGGAGTTTACTCGAATAAAAAAAAAAGTTATATATTTTGAAACTTGCCACGTGTAATAACAACCAAACACCAGCAAATCTAATGCACATAATTATAGTACACGAGCAAAAGCAAAAGCAGGCACGCAAATGCACAGTGCGTCAGTGAATGACTGAGCTGAGGCGCTAGGAGTTTCGTCCGATTGACTTTATTTGTCCTTTTAATGTCGAGGAGTTTGTCGTATGCACACCATGGGAAACTTAGGAAATGATCACGGTTCATACCCTCATTGTAGCGACCCCAGAAACTAGGATGATATGTAACATGATACCATGCCGATGCTTTTGCAAATAATTCAGACTCTAAATCGCTTCCATTTTCACTGAACCAGCGGTTTGTTTGCTTCCTTAGCGACCTTACAGCAAACATTATTGAATCCCGATCCCTTTTTCGATCAAAAGATTTCGACGTCTTCAAGATCCATCCACTGAGTATTTCAGCTTCAGTTTTGATCCCGTAATAATCCATCAGGTTCCCCAACTGTTTATCATACTCAGTTTTGTAATGGAAGGCCTCATCGACATACTTCTCAAAACCATCTACTTCCATATCATGGTCATAGGATCGCCGTGCCGCTTCTTTAGTGAAAGGTATTACGGGACTTGATTCTGGTGCTGCGTCTTTTACAGCACGGAAAAGCTTCCCAATCACATTGTCTGATATATATGTGGGCTTATCAGGCTTTTCCATGAAATCTGGATATTCTTTGACACGAAGGTTTGGTGGAATCTTCGCGGGCACACCCGTTTTTGGGAAATCTACAGCTATGGAAGACAGCTTTGCAAGCTCCACACATGGTTTACTCAGTGCCTTGGAGCTCTCCTTATCTGCATAGACCGTGTGTGCATTACAAATGATCCCTAAGCTGTCGTTGAGTATGTAATCCGTGAAATACTCCTGGACTTCCTGCAAAATCATGATGATCCATACCAATATTCATTTTTAGAACCTAAACCAGAATGGCAAGCTTTTCATTACGAAAACCAACTCTTCTAATAGCTCGTCCCTTTTCCCCATCAAAACGGAAGTGGCAAATCCGGATGTTCAACCAGTAACAATATCAGATAATCAATCTCTCTCTGCATCCTTTTGCAGTTTATAATTAAATAGCAATCAATCAGAGGATTTGTTTACCTTTTCCCTGTTTACAAAACATTGATTTTGGTAGGATGAAGAACTATGTGTATCTGGTTTCCTAAATTGACGAATAGTCCAGTAACCCTGTGTTACCTATATGATTGATTGGTAAGACCAATCAATTCTGTTGTTTAAAAGCTATCCCAATATGCAGTGATTCATGAAGAGAAACAAGTTATAAAGTTGAAAGATACAGTGATTACAAATAACAAATTCAAATGACAAAGCAAAGACTAAGTTCATGAAGACTAAGAGAAGGTAAAAATGAGGCCAAGGGTATTCTAAAGGTTAAGAGGCTGCTGAAAAGTACCTTAATTGTGACATCATGATCTAAAACGATACTTGGAGGTGTAGTATAATCCATAGGTGGACTCCGCATAGGAGGAATCAGTTGTCGATCCCAACAGACAAAGTAAACATCCCCATCTAAATCACTTCCCGAACATTCATTTGGGTGAGGCCTGATTAATGATCG
>JANITW010000007.1:8968320-8982850 GCA_027564335.1 Erythroxylum williamsii
TGTTAGCTCTTTTTTATAACTTTTCATGAAGTGATATTTTATATGTTTTGTAAATTGTATGTTTTATTTTCTTTTAGGCTTAACCTAAAAAGGTACATGAAACCTTTGATTGGACCAAAGGACCTCACTGGGAACTCTAAGCAACTCCATAGACGAAGGAAAGGGAGGAGGCCTATACTAAAAATTAGGAGAAGAGGAGAAAAAGGGAGGGATATACAAGAGCAAAAATGGAGATGTGGCAAAGATGAAGATAGAATTAGAACAAACGATGTTGTTGAACTCAATACAATGTCATTTTAAAGTTACGAATAGACAAAGACTAACTAAATATGAGAAGGAAATTATGGAAATTGATGAAATGACTGTTTCAGCAATACGATTAACCCTGCTGCTTTCATTCGTCTTTTCAGACCTTGCGTCAACAATCAAACACCAGCAAATCTGATGCACATCATTATAGTACACGAGCAGAGGCAAAAACAGGCACACCAATGTACAGGTAAGATACTACTGATAGGACCTCAATGGAAATGATTTATGTGTCATAAAGCCTCAGTGAATGATTGAGCTGAGACGCTAGGAGATTCATCCCATTGGCTTTATTTCTCCTTTTAATGTCGAGGAGTTTGTCGTATGCACACCATGGGAAACTTAGGAAATGATCACGGTTCATACCCTCATTGTAGCGACCCCAGAAACTAGGATGATATGTGACATGATACCATGCTGATGCTTTTGCAAATAATTCCGACTCTAAACCGCTTCCATTTTCACTGAACCAGCGTTTTGCCTGCTTCCTCAGCGACCTTACAGCAACCATTATAGAATCCAAATCCCTTTTCCGATCGAAAGACTTCGACATCTTCAAGATGCATCCACTGAGTATTTCAGCTTCAGTTTTGATACCGTAATAATCCATCAGGTTCCCCAACTGTTTGTCATATTCAGTTTTGTAATCGAAGGCCTCATCGACATAATTCTCAAAACCATCTACTTCCATATCAATGTCATAGAAACGCCTTGCCGCTTCTTTAGTGAAGGATATGACGGGACTTGATTGTGGTGCTATGTCCTTTACAGCACGAAAAAGCTTCCCAATCACATTTGCTGATATATAGGTGGGTTTATCAGGCTTTTCCATGAAATCTGGAAATTCTTTGACACGAAGGTTTGGTGGAATCTTCGCGGGCACACCCGTTTTTGGGAAGTCTACAGCTATGGAAGATAGCTCTGCAAGATCCAAACATGGTTTACTCAGTGCCTTGGATCTCTCCTTATCTGCATGGACCGTGTGTGCATTACAAATGATCCCTAAGCTGTCATTGAGTATGTAATCCGTGAAATACTCCTGGACTTCCTGCAAAATATCAGCAAAATAGATAGATACACATATATATATTTGTGTGTGTGCTCGCGTGTAGAAATAGATCCAAGTATAATGCTGCACTTATAAGCTGGACTTATTAGACACATACAGAGCATTATAAAGGATAAAAGGCTGTTGAAAAGTACCTTAATTGTGACATCATGATCTAAAACGATAGCTGGAGGTGGAGTATAATCCATAGGTGAACTCTGCATAGGAGGAATTAGTTTTCGGTCCCAACAGACAAAGTAGACATCCCCATCTAAATCACTTCCCGAACATTCATTCGTGTGAGGCCTGATTAATGATCCAAGTCTTTGTCGTCAACTTTGTATTTGTGCATTCATGATACAGAACAAATCTAAAATAATGGTAATAATTGAAAACCAAGTATTGGAGTTATATTGAGATCGACTACCTTTTTCCTTTCTGTGGAAACACAACGCAGTCCACCATGTGACGCAAAGCTTTCACATCCACGGCCTTCAAGATACGAAGGTCTCCAGGGTGCAAACAGGGATTTTTAGCAACTATTACTGTTCCGACATGTACATGATTATCTCGACTCCCAATAAACTGACCATTCCTTGCACGAGAGTATTGAATAAACACTTCTCCGTATTCAAGTGTCCTAGTTTCATCCATACATCCCATCATATGTCTTCCATCCGGCAGAAATATTCTTGTTTTGATCTTCATATCAAGCAACTTGGATGCACGGAATGTTTGCAGCATCATGGAAAGAAATGGCTCTGCATCTGGCTTATAACCACATGCAATCATTTCTTTCAGAATGTTTGCGTTCTCTCCTGGACCAAAGAAATCAAGTGCCTCCTGTGCCATCAAGGGATCTGTCAAAATGGCATCTAATTGAGCTACAGCCTCCCTTTGCTTCCTTTCGAAAACACTATCCTTCACTCCCAGGGTAGACAATAGTGTAATAACTTGACGATTCAGAAAGCAAGGCTGATATTTACTCCAACCCAGAACATCTAGACTATTGTTTTCTGATTTGTATTTGCACATGCTCTTTCTTAGGGATAGTTTTCTGGAAGAAGTTGGATCAATGGCCACAACACCTTTGTATCCACCGTATCTAATCTGAAATGCAGATGGAGTATAACTTCTAAATCCAAGTTTTTGACCTATCCTTTGTGCCAACTCTAAAGAAATCTTTCCAATTCCATCAGAAAAGACATACTTGACTCGACCTATTTCAATTTCTACGTCAGGAATCGTTTCAATTTCATGCCTACCGACATTGAAAGTTTCCCTTGATGAACTGAAAGACTGGCCAAGCCTCGCAGCATATTTGGCCACGTTTTTTATTTCACTCAAGTCCCCCATCCAGTTTCTGATATCTGCTGCTGTAAGCCCAGGTCTAGAAGCAAACATCCACAGAGAATTTTCCCGTAGCTGACTCTGTGAAAACCCAAGAAATTCGAAGTTCTTATTCCCAATAACTATTCCGTTCCTTTGGACTGATAGTATCCTTTGGTAAATACTTGTTCTTCTTCCCTCACTTTCCGAGGAATTTGGTGGCTGTAAATTTGTTGAATAAAGCCTGTCTAAATCCTCGTCAACGAACGAGACACGGATGAAGTTCTCGATATCATCGGGATAGTTACGTAGAACACGATTAGAAAGATTCACTTCTGGACCACAGAAATATATTTTTGTTGGGGTTATTTGAACCCTACGGATATAAACCAAACCATCGTCCAAAGGGACAACAGGTGCCGCAGGAATTCTCCCAGAACTAACGTACTTGATGTACTGATCATGGAGCCACCTTGTAGGATCATAGCAGCACTCTTTCTGATGATATAGTTTGTCAAGAGCATCTTCTATATATGCAGCTTTTATTTTACTTGGATCAACTAACCGAAAGAAAGAAGCATCAAGTGCTGCGCCCGGCAGGAAACCATGCTGCACCAATGCATTGACTTTAAACAAGATTTTGTAAGGCAATTTAAATCCTTCAGGAGCATCCACGATGGGAACAAGATAGGAATTACAAGAAAAGGTCGAGCCTTTCTCTAAGATGAACTGCCCTCTGCTTTCTTTATAAAAGAACAAATTGTCTTCGAAATTTGGAAGTTTATGTCCCCGCGGTATCTCCAAGCACATAACAGAAGATTGTCCAATGCAGCAAAAGGGAGTAAAATCAACTTCGCGGATCCAGTGGTTATCAGTAGCCTCCTTAAAGTAGTTGAGAGCAGGAGTGTCTTGCCTGAATATCTTAGGAGCACCAAATAGCTAGCAAGAAGTAGATCAATGTTTATGTTTTTTCCGTAGCAACTGTGAAATTTTAGTAGCTCTGAACTCACCCATATAGTGAAGAGAAAGAAATTTGTGCTTCATCTAATTCAAATATGCAGTTTTGATATAAGGAAATCATGACAGAAGTAAAAGAACTACAGAGTATTCTTCACCCACATTTTAAATAGCATTGTCTGAACATGCAAAGTTTGTTTTCAAGTAAATACATCTAAAATGGAATTACCTTAATCAAAGGTCAGGAAAGGTAAAATCTTGTAAAGAGATATCAATACAAGAATAGAAGATGACTTTATTGAGATGTTAAATAACTAACTGCAAGAACAGAAAGTACAGTCAAGATAACATTTTCTTGACAGTCAAGATAACATTTTTTGACTGATTGAGGACAATTTATAGAAAATTTCAGACTGCAAACCTGTATGAGGAGAAACTTTTTTGCCTGAAGTCGAGAACGAAAACTATCACCTAGAGGAGGGACACGTAGCTCAACCTGCCAAATGTTCTCATAGGACAGTTCAAGCTTGTAATTTGTGGAAAGATATGAGAGATAGAAGTAGAATTTTCTCAGTCCAAACCCAAAGTTGACAGACACATTTGTCTGCGTCCACAGGACAGCAATCTTATCCTTTGAAGTCTGGCATCCCAAGTTCAACACAACATTGTTCATACTTTGAAGAAAGCTCTTTGTCCTTGAAACAATATCTTGATCCAAATCCCGGCATTTCAGATAAGAATTCTTATACCATAGACGACTTTCTGCTAAAGATTTGACAATCTCAGCAGCTTTCAAGTCCGCGAATTGAACCTTGGCATATGTTCTTGAGCCTTCTTTCTTAGGTTGACACACTTCCACAGCATAAACAGATCCTTTGCCTGTGCGTTCCTCCAGGAAATCTTTTATGGCCTCTGGTGATTCAACTGAAGAAAATCCATACAAGCTAATTGTCTTCCCCATTTTGTCTAGCCTGCAGATCCATATGGATGAAAACGAGTTAGCACTTGCAAAGACATCAAGGCCTCAGAACATAAGGAATCAGCAAAGTCAACATTTCACAGCCCTCATTATAAGACGAGCTTTCTTGCGTCGGACAGTAAATGAGAACCTTTCATACAACTGGTGAAAGAAAACATGCCCAGTACAAAAATCAAGACCGGAAAATGTCCAACTTAACGTTACCATCAAACAAGATAAATAATCATGGAAACAGGGAAGAAATGAAACCAATTAATTCAGCGTACAAGCCAACTAAATAAAGAAGGAGACTTAGGCCGCGTGCTTACCGGGAAGAAGAGAATGAGTAAAGGAATCTAGCTAAAGTTTTACAGAAATGATCAACAGCATAAAACAAAATGAAATGAAGAAACTTTACGCTTTTAAGTGAGAAATAGACTGTGGAAGTCAATCCAAGTCAATGTGTTTTTGTAGAAAAATGAAACGCTCTCTCTAACGCCAATTTGGGAAGAGTATTTACTATGGTCTATGGCCCAAGCTAATGATAAATCTCGATTCTTGGACATTTTAATACGAAGAATATGACATAACACTCGTACCTTAGTACCTTTTATAATTTAAGAATACTCATACCTTAGTACTTTTTATAATGTAGGATTTTTTTAATGTATTTTGCCATAGTCATTTATTATCAACTATTGTTTTTGTATTATTTACCAAGTAAGCGAATAAATGTGGTATCAAGCAACTATTTCGATGCCATTTGTAGTATCAAATGATCATTTTTATGCTATTGTTGGCATCAATCAATCATTTTCTCGAGTAAGATGCGTTCTCAAGTTCTTTTCTTTTATAGCTTTCAATAAATAATTGAGAGTTTGAAGTGTTAATGTTTTTATGATAAATGAGAAGTAAAGATTTCTCTTTTGATAGAAGACGCATGTAAAATATAGAAACAAAATTTTGTAGTTAATAAGATTTCAACTTGGTTACTACTAGTCTAGATGGTAAGGAGACAAAAAGAGTTTGAAAAGAAGAACAAAGAAGAAGATCTAATTTCCCTATTTTAGCATTGAATTTCATTTTGGTGCCTATCTACTTGTTATGCGGTATATTTTGGTGTGTGTATTTATGCCTTTTTGACAAATTTTAGTATCTTTTATAATATTTAATGGTATATTTTGTGAAATGCAGTAGTGTTTTAAAAAAATGATGTGATATGTTTTGTATAATCAAGTAGTATAAAAAAGATGAATAATAAAATGGAGAATGAGAAGAGTTGTTTAAATGTGACGAGCTCATATAGTAGGGAAGAAGATGTTGAGACAAGGGTGATACTTGAAGAAGAAATGAAGTTTAAAAGTTTAGAAATAATTTTTGACTTGTACCAAAAGTATTCAAGGTTCCACAAGTTTGTTATTATAAGGGAAGGAAAGAAAGATGAGAACGAAGACTATAACGGTAGGATACTTGTATTATAGAGCTTGGTCACACAAACCACGAAGGTTGAATAGAATGAAACCTAGTAGTGGAGGAATTATCGATTAGATAAAGTTATTTAGAGCATAATCAAGTTTGAAGATATGCATAACTATGAACTATTTCCATGTAATGACTTTATGAGGAATCATTGGATTGTGGATAGTTAAATTAGAAGTAGATTAAAAAATGAATGATAGTTATGAAATTAGTTCATACATCAATGTAGGATCTATTATTGTAGCTAGAAAATCAAGATGCGATCCAATCTTAGCCGCAACGGAATAATAACGAAAAATTTTTGTAACCTTTGATTTTTCAAAAACCAAGATCTCTTTAATTTTATAAATGATTAAACAAATCATAATAAAATGGAAAATTAATTTGTACCTTATTCCAAAGTTTGATCATTTTCTTCTCGTATCCCTCAAACTTTTATAACAATCGATTCGTCTTAACTACAGTAGTTGCACAAATGTCTGACCTCTAACGATATCCCTAAAATAGGTTAAGAGAACTATGTAACACTTACAAAGAGGATTAAGTAAGAAGTGATAGATTTATTAAAGCTTAAGCCTATATATAATAGGCTTTGGATATTTTAGTAATTTAATTGAAATTAAAATCTAATTTCAATTAAACTTTAATTAAAATTAAAATTCATTATAATTAAATACCAATTACGCCTAAATTAGATTCAAGATTAGCATCTAGTAACGCACGATGACCACCCAAATATTTAGGAATGTCAAAGTAGTTTTGACTAACCTTTCTGGTTATGATTTTTCTGTATAATTCAATTCTTTTATCATACAATGTTCTGATTAGACATAGAGAATGGAATTAATGTCTACTCTATTTTGAGTAGAATAATATTTATTCTCTACTATTAGCTATTGATTTAATCAATGACATTTTAAAAATATTTATAAAACTTCATTCCATCGTGGCTAAAGATTTCCCTAATCAATACTAATCTAAAACAAAGGAACATTCTCCCTAATTACTTTAGGGTGAAGAATCCTACCTTGATCATACAACTATCTCCATATAGTTTATACTACATCTAATGACTACCAATTGAACGACTTATGATTAAATAGGTCATAAGTAATATCAAAACATAACAGTTCCTATACAAGATAACTTTGGAGACTTCAAGTCAAATGATCACTTATACAATCATGAAAAAGATAATTCCATAAATGTAAAAGTAATGTTCCAAATGGATTTCTGATATCGAGTGTGTTCAGTGAATTTATTCCTTAACAAGCACTGACATGTTTGTCTAAATATCTCTATACTTTAGTCCATGAGATCAACTGGTTCTTTTATAAGGAAAATGTATTATGTGCTAGTCCTTTTACATTTTGTTAACGTCCAATCTTAATAGAACAACGATTAGGAACATTTAGGAATAATACAGAAGTGCACTATGAATATCATAATTATAATCTCATTAAAATTTCATTTGCAATCTATAATTATCCCATGGATTTTATCATATAAACCTAAATATGTACAAGATAAATAATGCCTTTAAATAATATGATCACTAAACTACAACCAAAGTGATTGGCTATAGGATATAAACCAACAATAACTGCATATAGGTTTCAGAACATGACATGCTTACATAAGGAATTTCTTCATGCTTAGTCATGGTATTCCTATATCAGAATGAAAGTGTTACTCCCAAATATATAATAAGGGATGTCACCAACGAAGGTGCTCAAGTTGCTAAAGGTTAAAATGTAGCTAATATAGATTCTAATTCATACATTGTTGCCGCAAAAAGTGTAAATTCTTTTATTATGATAATTCTTTCCTTTTTTATACCATTTCCTGATATTTCAAAGTTTTCATTATGATAATTCTTCCCTCCATTTCCTGATATTTAAAAGTTTTCAATATTCAAAGGCAATAATTTCAAAAGATGGAAAGAGAAAATTTTCTCAATATTGGATGTATATGCGTGATATGTGCTTAATTGTTTATACATTAACTTCTTAACACTTAGTGATTATTGTTGTGAAATACTTTAGATACTCATTTTATTTCATATTTGATTTTAGTATAATTTGGAATCATAAAAGTTAAAATGAGTTAAAGGCACATTCATTAAGCCAATATTTCAATTACTCTTGGGGAACAAGAAGGAGATGGATTAGGGTAAGAATTGGACAAGAAATCACAAGAAGAATAATAATTTAGCAAAACCTAGGAGATACACAGTCGTGTATGCATTTAGAAGTTAAATTTTTGGCCTTCACGGTTGGATACATGGTTGCGTATCCAATCATATATCTTTATGAGTTTGATTTTTTTTACTTGCATAGTTTGATACACGGTCATGTATCAACCTATGTATATACCCAGAAACCTAATTTTTCATATAAATAGAACATTTGGATGGCAAAATTGTGAGGAATCATTTTAGGACTTCATGAAGGGTTAGAGAACTTACTCTTTAGAGACCATAGAGGGCTAAGCTTCCCCATTCCGGTTCATAGCTAAAGTTGACACCGAGGATCATATTTAAGCATATCTTCATTGTGTATTGTTGTTCTTTCTCTCTTTAGAGATTGTTTACGTTATTTTATTTCTACTGATTTGGGTATTAATATATCGATAATTAGTATTCTCGTTATCATTTAATTGTTTATGTATGAACCTATTACTAGAATCTTAAATACAATATGTAATTATTATGTTATAAATTTATTTGTGGCAACTAATGGTGTTAAATCATTAGAGATAACGTAGCATAGGTTAAATGTGGTTATTTCCTATATTGATATGTTTTCCTTATTTATAAAGCAACTATCTAATTAAATCTAGAAAGCTTGTTCTAGGTTGTTCAATAAATAGGTTTAGATAAAAAGCTTGTTTTAATCAAACATAATCTAAGGGAAAATTATGGTTAACAGAACTTGTTGTTAATCTATGATTAATAGGATTAAGAGAGGTGTGAAAGCAATATGAAAATGACATATTTTTAATTGTGTGTAGGATGAAATTGAATTCAGATCTGAATCCTAAATACATTTATCGCTTTCATCATTTTTAACTATTTACTTTAATTTACTTTCGTTAGTTTAATTTTATTTTATTTTGTTATTCAAAACCAAACCAAACCCCCCTTTAACCTAAACACTAACTTCTTTCATTGCAAACGCTTTACATACAAGCTATAGTTTTAAGTTTAGTTATTTTTTGTAATGTTATGGCATACTATCAATTTTGGCATCGTTACCGGGAAGTGTGCTACTTTAGTTTTTTTTCTTTTGATTTCAAACGTTGTTTTGTATATATTTTTGTTTGTTTATAGTCATTTATTTCTTAATCTTTACATGCTTGTTAGTTTTGGTGTATGGTAGTAACAACATCTCCGCGTAGAGAACCTCTAAAATTCGATCCAGCGATCAAAAGGACATTGCAGTGGTTACTCAATGAAACCGAAACAACTTAGGGAATACAAGGAATTGAACTTAAGGAAGCCATGACCATTCCAAGAACTTTAAAAGAGTTGGTTACTACTCAAGGGCCTCTATACATCACATTTCTAAATTTTGTTGAAAATGTTGCTTTTGAGCTTAAATCTAGCCTAATCCATTTTTTTCCCAACTATCGATTTTGCTGGTGAGGATGCTCATAAGTATCTTAAAGAGCTCAATTTGGTCTATCTCAATATTAAACTCTAGAGGTGATAGTAGAGCAGGTTATATTAAGAGCTTTCACATTCACATTAAAGGATATGGTAAAAAACTGACTTTTTGGTCTACCCCTGGAAGCATTAGCACATGGATTAAGATGAAGAGGTTGTTTTCGAAAAAAAATATTTTCCAACATCGAAAACAACCAATATCAAAAAGGAAATCTGTGGGATAAAGCAACACAACGGCAAGTCCCTTTACAAGTACTAAGAACACTTCACGAAGTTATGTGCTAGTTGTTTGCACCATAACATTATAGAGCAACTTATTATCAAGTATTTCTATAAAGGATTGCTACCTATAAAGAGGAGTTTATTTGATGCAACGAGTGGTTTAGCATTATGTGAGAAGAATTCTATGGAGGATAGGATTCTAATTGAGCGTATAGCCTTAAAAACCCAAAAATTTGGCACTCGCAACAATGTTTGTCTCATAAACGAGGTAAGTACTTCCTCTATCGAACATCATTTAGATAAGTTAATGTATTTTATTAGAAAAATTGTAATCAGACAGGCACAAGTAAAGACATGTGGAGTATATGTAAATACAAATCATTCGGCTTATAGGTACCCAACCTTACAAAAAGGGAGCATGGAATACGTCAATACTATGGGAGGGAATTTTCCTAACTAATACAACTCGTATTCCCAGACATATAACCCAGGTTGGAGAGACTGTCCCAACTTGAGTTATGTGGGAAATTAAAGAGTAGAATTACTTCCTAAATAGGCCATAAGCAGCACAACCATTTGAATTAAGGCCACAAGCTTTCTCCACCTTAGGTATGTCGTTAGAAGATATAGTTAAGTCTATTGCAACTAACACTTTTCAATTCCAACAAAGTATAAAATAGTTTCAATAGGAGACCATATATAAATTTTAGGAGGTGAATTCTAGCAGTCATAATTTAGAGAATTAAATAAGCTAGATGGTAGTGGCAATAAACCTAAAGAGGAGGAAAACTACCATCATAACCTATGCCAAATATAAAGAATGTTAATGCAATCACCTTGAGGAGTGGTAGGAAGCTTGAGGACCTTGAAAGAATTACTCAAAGGATGGATAATGAAGAAGACGTTGAGAAGGAGCTCGAAGAAGAAAGGGATACCAAATCGAGCTTAAAGGTAAATGTTGAATTCCCAATTATTGTAAAGACTAATCCTCCACCTTTTCCTAGTAGGGTTAGTAAAGTCAAAAATAAGGAGGATAAGGACAAAGAGATCTTGGAGATCTTTTGGAAGGTTGAGGTGAATATCTCACTAGTAGATGTGATCAAACAAGTGTTAAGGTATGCAAAATTCCTGAAAGAATTATGTAAGAACAAATTAAAGTTAGGAGATAACAAAATGATTAAGATGAGTTAAACTATTTTTGTAGTTTTTAAAAAGAAATTACCTCCTAAGTATAAAGACCCCAACATGTTTACTATTCCTTGCAAAATTGGTAACACTCAGATTAAACCAGTTATGTTAGATTTAGGAGCATCGATTAATGTTATGCCTCGTTCCATGTATGCTTCTTTAAATTTAGGGCCATTAAAAGAAACTAGTGTTACCATAAAATTGATTGATCATTCTAATGCTTACCCAGATAGGGTGATTGAGAATGTGCTTGTGTAGGTAAACCAACTAATATTTCGTATTGCCTTTTATGTGATTGATATGAATGATGAAACTTCCTATAACCCAGTAACTATGTTACTAGGGAGGCCATTTCTCAACACAACCCAAACTAAGATAGATGCCCGTGAGGGTATTCTCAAAAAGGAATTTAATGGAGAAATCACTCATTTCAATATTTTTAATGTTAATAAGCAATCCCTTAATGACCACTCTATTTTTGCAATTAATGTGATTGACCTTTCAATTTAGGAAGATTGTAAGTAGAAGCATACAAAATAAACAAGAAGTGATTTCAACAAAAGAGAAGGCCAAAGTTTTTAATGTCTCGTCAAAAAACTTTATCATTAGTCAAAAAGTGCTTCTTTATTGCCCTAAATATAAATTGTTTCTGCATAAATTTCATCCTTATTGGTTCGATTCCTTTGTGATAACTAATGTCATTCCCTATGGAGTAGTAAAGATTAAAATTTTGAAAATAGGGAAGACATTGCATGTGATGGTCATTGACTTAACCTTTATCTTGATGAAAATCGAGTGGAAAAAGCCAAGTTGTGATTCCTAGAGATCAAAACTTCATAATTTGATAAGGAAAATATTGAGTCGAGCTAACGACAGTAAACAAAGGTACTACTTGGGAGGCAACCCAAGGGAAGTTTATTTCTTGTTATTGACATTCTTACAATTGTGGATTCCGTTAAATGCTCAATTTCTTACATTTGATGTTACATTGGGGACAATATAAGTTTTAAATGTAGGGGTACGGATCTTAATTTTCATGCACATTTTAAGTTTATTTGTTGCTTATATGTGGTTCTTAGGTGTTTCCAAAATCAAACAAGAAAATAAACATTTTCTCTTTTTCTATTGCTTTTAAGACTATATAGTCATAATTAGAGATTAAATTGACTAGAAAATTCATGGAAACTTCAGCATGTAATTTTAATCTTGTGATTGGTCAATATACATTATCTTTAAAAGAGTAGTAACTAGTGGTAGATACAAGCTAGTGAAATTTTGGGCCTTTATAGACTGACACATCCATATCATCTTCATTGTCTTTTGTTTGTGTTTGACCTTCATGACATGTACATCCAAACTTTGCTTTGATTTTCTATTCGAGATCACGCATTAAAATGAAAATGATATAGGCAATTTTTGTTTTATAAGTTACACTAGGCAAATAGCCTACCCATTGATATAAATTTTCCCTTGTTAAGCCCTCCTGAGCTTTAACTGCCTTTTCTTTTTGTGTTTACCACATCACTTCCCTTATAAAATATCCTACCCAAGCCTTAAAGCTAGTGGAGCATTTGTTGATTGTTTATGTTTATATATTTACAGAAGTGTAAGTATAGGGGTATGCATATGTGCGGGTTAGTTATAATTATTGTAATGTCATTTTATCTCTTATCAATGAATTCCAATTTTGTTGTAGCTTCTTTCAATTTTTATTGAATAGAAAAAAGAAAAAAGAAAAAGAAAATAAATAAAGAAAAAATGTTTAAATGAAAGTAGCAAAGAGGAAATGCAGTTGTGTTACAAAATTTTCATGATTAATTTTTCCTCCTAAAGCTATATGGAAAGGGTTAGTTGAGTACGATGTGAATGAGGGAGATGTAGTTTTCAAAGGTCACTCCTTATGGTCACAAAGTATTTTTATGATCAATTTTTGTGAGTAATTTATGCTTCATCTAGTTTATGGTGCGAATGCTTCAATTTGAGCTGTGAAACATAGTTTTTGCATTCATCATAGCTAATGTACATAGTTTTGAGTGAATGTTGATTTTTGTGCTTTATGTTATATAGAGTGTTTTCTTACTTCGCTAGCTTTGATGGCTTTTATACTGCATTACCCAAACAAATCTCACCTTATCCTTTTCCCACATTACAACTTTGAAAATTCCTTTGAGTCATGATTATGCATTTGAATCCTAGTAGTGGAGAATTGAAATGATATGCAAAGTTATGAAATGTCAGTATCATGAATGGTATATGGGTGTAGCCATAGATCAATGCAATTTACACACTTTGTCCAAGTCTACAACTAGATTACTTAGTTTCTAAAGGTGATGATTGTTGATTGATCATGAGTAGAGGAATTTAATGTTTAGTTCTTGTTATCATTTTGAAAGTTATTTCTCTTTACGTATGGCTATCTATTTTTAGGAAATATAGAAATTGTGAAAGTGTTTATTTTTTTGATTTTGATATTTTCATTTTGCCACGACGATTAAAAGCTAAGTGTTGGGGAATTTGATGTATGGTTAATTGTTTATTCATCCACTTCATAACACTTAGTGATTATATGCTTAAGATGCTCATTTTAGTTCATATTTGATTTATGTACAATTTGGAAGCATAAAAACTAAAATGAGTTAAAAGCACATTCTTTGAGCTAACATTTTGATGTTTAAACTCTGTTACCCTTATGGAATAAGAAAGAGATGGATTAGAGAGAGGAGTAGACAAGAAATCACAAGAAGAATAATAATTCAACAAAACCTAAGAGGTATATGGTTATGTATAAACTTATATAGTCGTGTATGCATTTGAAAGTTAAATTTTTGGCTTACATGATTGGATACATGCCCATATATCCAAACTTGTATCTTCACCATTTTCACATTTTTCCATGTAACAAACTGTGTATATGCCCATAAACCTAATTTTTCATATAAATTTAGACAATAAAAATAGGAGGAATCGTTTTGGGACTTTGTGAAGGGGTAGAGCACTTACTCTTTGGAGACCTATAAAGGGCTAAGCTTCCCTATTCAAATTCGGAGGTGAAATTGTCGAGGATCACATTTAAGCATATCATCGTTGTGTATTATTGTTCTATCTCTCTTTAAGGATTGTTTATGTTATTCTATTTCTATTGTTTTGTGTATTCATATATGGATAATTAGTATTCTTGCTATTGTTTAATTGTTTATGCATGAACTCATTATTAGAATATTAAATACAATACATAATTATTGTGTTATAGATTCATTTGTGGCAACTAATGATGTTCAATCGTTAAGGATAACGTAACATAGGTTAAATGACCCAAACTTGTGTGGTTATTACCTAAATTGATCTATTTACTTTATTCGTAATACGACTGTCT